>KQ435830.1:13725-32516 GCA_001276565.1 Melipona quadrifasciata | reverse complement strand
GCAAATTTGTTTTCAGCTGGCTTTTATGTTTCGTTTCGCGTGTCGTTCTGTATCGAGAATACAACACCGTAGAAATCATTTGAACGACGATATTTCACAGTATTAAGATGATCCTTGGAGGCTTCTAAATTGAAGAACGCACATGTTTCAAATTTGGACGCACAAATATTAAATTTGACAAATTGTTAACGTATTGTTAGAAGAAAAAATGAATTTTAAAATTCCCGTATAAAAATTCGACGAGACGATGCAATAATTTTGTTCTAATTACTTTGCCAAATCCTATAATTTTTAATTTCATATTATTTCTTACATTATATATAATTATTGAGAAAATGTTAAAATTGTTCTTTGCAGCGAAATCATACGATATGAATAACATTTGCATATTCACGTGAGAAACGCCGATCCTATCTTTACGCGAATTATTGTACCATTGACCTTTCGATGCGTTCGCCTTGCAGAATGCAACCAGTTCGATGAAACTGCATCTTGCTCTTTGTAACCAAACTGCCTGCGAGCATAAAGTTCTGCTCTTAGGGAGAGAGTATAATTTTTGCTAAAGTTTGAAGAAATATTTTTAGAATTAAAATTACAAACATTGAAGATGTAAACTATTAATTAAAAATTTTCTTTTACTAAAACTACATATCATTTCTACAATTGCAGAAGGTGTAAAGGCGAAAGTGTTTATCAGGGCAAAACCATTCGTAGTTCAAGATCGTAATTATCTGAGGTTGCAGCAGCTGAAGATGGACTTCAGTGTGCAGAATATTAAGATGGGCGTCGAAAATGTTCGCGATAGCAACGCCATAATTCGTAAGTATTTTCTTTTTTTTTTTGCAATAAATTGTTAAATCGAACGTGAATTAATTACGCAAGAATTATTCAAAATAAAGCGTTTCAAAACGAAAGACTAAGAAACAGATTTACACTGGGTAGCACGATTTTTATTACATTTCTTCCTGTTTCAAATTTAATTGATTTATTGCTGTAACCCAATGTGTAATAAATTACATATTGATATAATAATTGAACGAATTATTCGTCGTTGTTAATTTTGCAAAAAGAGTAAAAAATATGTGAGTAAAGATTGTTAGTTTGTTGGAACAGTGATACGAATATACTTAGAAGAATATTAATTTTAAGACATCTGCAGAAATTAATCCTAAAAAAGTGAATAATTTTCTCGAGACGTGAATGTCAAAATAATTAAAAATAGTTAAAAATAATTAAAATAATTTTTATTTAAAAAAATTATGCGACATCCTATTTGACAGTAAGGTGAATATCACCAGCTAAAAACTGTTTCGTCTATTTCTTTTAAATCTAAGCATAATAGTTGTCTAAAATCATAAAATCAAAGATAAAATATAATTATTATATAATCTTCTATTTGTAATATATCCTAGCGTGTCACTTTTTCACACTCCTAAAATAAGGTACTCCTAGAATTAAGAAATCGTGTTGCTCGGATGATCAGTTGAGTCTAAGGAGAATTTTTTCTCTGTTTTTCACTCATTTCAGTGGCAGCATTGAATCTCTTCATTAATACTAATAGCCAAGAGTTGTTAAAAGAGATGAAACCCGATCTGAGGAGGAAATTAGTTCAAGTAATGACCAGTTTCGTCGAGAGGATTTTTGCTCAGGTACCATACGACGCATGGATCATCGATTAAACGGACCGAAATGGCGTCTCATTAATTCGCTGGTAGCCATTTAACAAAGAATAATGACCAAATATTTTCCGTCGACTAAAACAATAAGAAGTTTATCGAAGACGAATGATTAAATAACAAGAATATTATTTTTATCTCCTTTATCTCTTTTAGGAGATAATTTCTCGATTAAGAGAGTAAGAGAAATAGCGACTAAAATTAAAAAATTTTCATAAATCAACCCTATATAAAATTAAAATAATTGGGAATAGTGGCGCAGTCTACTTTTAGTTGTCCCAAGGTAGTGTCTTGCGTTAACTGCACTAGAAGGTAATTATATTTTTCAAATCGTGGCAACGCGTCGTAGTGTAAAATAGAGTGATAACTAAATTGCTTTATCGTTAAATTATATTTTAATTATATTTATCGTCATAAATATTATTAAATAAAGATGCAAAATGAAATGTGTTATTACGAGAAAATGTACATAATACACGAAAATGTGCAAAAATATAAAATAGTTTTTGCAAATGCTCGACAAATCTCTATCTGGATTTTAATTCTTTCATTATTTAAAAAAAAAAAAAAATACAAATTTGCATAGAAATTCGTAGTCTGTTAATTAATCAAAAATTTACAACAACTCAGGTTAAGAATGCTGGGGAAGAAACCGAAGATAGGTACGCTTAAAAAAATTAAAATACAAGATGATTAAAAGTTCTCGAAATCTTAACTTACACCATTATAATTTTCACGCTGCCAATTGATTAATAACGTGAAATTAAATTGGTTGTACAATTAATAGTTGCATTAATTGTACTTAACTGCATTAACTATTAATCAAGCTGTCTCGTTTTTCTATTCTAATTTAAAATTCCACTTCAACGTGATAAACCTGCTCTGATATGATTTGTATCATTTATTCATTTATTCGTGTGTTACAATGTTGTAGACATTTTGTAAATGTGTGTGTTTGTGTGTGTATGCGCGTGACACTGGCAAGGAGTGAATGATTTATAGTATTGAATCTTAAATACTGCGTTATAATCACGTTTAGGACATGTATATTCATTGATTGCACTATTATGACTAACTGAAGAATGAAAATAATGGAGGTTGGATCATTGCGTGATATATTTCACCACTGCGATTCACTAATTTCCTCCATTTTCATTTTTCAGTTTATATCTCACATTCTACATTATATATATATATATGTTTTATATCTTACTTATTATACGTGTTTTATATATATTTCCTCACGTATTTGTTACGTGTTAAGAATTATTAATATTTATTTCGTCGATTGTCATTGTTGTATTAAAATAAAAATTCACTGCTTCATTCCGAGTTGAATTTTGCAGAAAATCGCTTCATTTGTTCAAAGCTGTACGTCTAAGAAATTGTATTATCGTCATAATTGGAATTAAAATCAAATTATTTTTAAAACTGTGACGCAACGAAGATCTCGTTCGCTGTCTGTGTTCGTTAGACACAATTGGGGAAAAAAATGTTCGATAGACGTTGCACGAACGTCAGTGAAATATTAAAAGTTTCCACGAAGCGAGACGTCTTTGCATGATTTATGAATTATTCACCTTACGTGTATCTCGTATGTAGAACGTAGGCGACTTTAAAATTCTTTTCAACATGAATTATTCACCTTACGTGTATCTCGTATGTAGAACGTAGGCGAAATTAAAATTCTTTTCAGGATCTCGAGGAAGAATATCAGAAGAAGACGCTTTTTCGGGGAAATAATCATCTTTAATGTTATTCAAATATTCATCCTTTAAGAAAAGAGACACACAGAAAGCACACAATTTAAAAATATTTTCACACCATGGTTATATTTAATAAACTTTCCAATTCGCTCCTACTGTGATTTAGTAGGTACGAAAATCGACTAATTCGCTGGAAATCAACTTTTTATTTCAACATCTTTCAAGTAGTATTTGAAAAGAGATAACTTTGCAAGTATTGCATAAGCAATATTTTGTACACACTACTCGATTCGGTAAATTCGACAATTTCTTCAACGGAGCGTCTCGTAACACGCCAAGACTCTAGTTGTCTCCTCGCAATTTATCAATTTCGACGAACGAGCGTCGCGACTTCTAATGGAGTTCGTAGAAACCACACGGAAGAATAATTAATTGTTCTGATGTTGAAGTTTCCGGAACATTTCGTGAAGATGATTATTCCTTGAATGACAGGTGAAGAGATGGTCAATGTGACTGGCCGCATAATCTAATTGCTTGCGTCACGCGCATGAATTTTACGAAGTGAACTTTAATCGAGACCGCGATTGATTGTTTGAAGATGACAACAATTAATTTTAACAAGTGTTTTTTGTTGGCATCGCACGCGTAATTTTTGCGCAACACGAAGCACAACATTTGGTGCACAATATTGTTGTACAAAAAACGGCAATAAAAGTTAAATATTTGTATCTAAATAATAATTATAATATTAAACATTATTCTGTTTATACTTGTATCTTAGTCTAACAAATTTGACTGCTATGAAAAATTGTGACACAGTTTGCTGTATCACAGGAAATGTCGCGATATCGTTTTTTAAATCTTATTTAGTCATTCGTCACTGAATAAATTCGTCATGTTTTGAAGAGAGCTTGAACTTTTGAATTTTTGCCTCGCTTTGAAATAAGAAGGAAAGAAAATACCAAAGCTGCATTTAAAAATGTAATGAAATATCCGAATAATGTTGTTATAGCTATAATTTTGTCGAATAAATCACGTTTTGATACGTACAAATACCTTGTAGAAATACCGGTATTCCTTGAGTTTGCATTTTTATCGCGACTAAATTCGAACAACATTTCTTCGCTCAAGGATGAAAAATCTTCGTCTGTTTTCACTTCGTTTGCAAGAATGGCGATGGAAAATGAAATTAACTTTATTCCGATATAATACACGCAATATGATATGATATTTCTCCAAAATTAATAATTTTAAGTTTTAAATTAATCTCTTCAACTGTCAACAGTTGGACAATTTCGGATAAAATTGCAATTAATTTTCAATTTTATTATTACTCTCTATCGTAGAAATAACAATGAATTAAACTAAAAACTATTACGTCAAGTTGAATTAAAAATGACAAACTATATGACAATTTATAGTCGTCTACGATCCGACAGTTACTACTGTTTCAAGGTTCAAAATCAACGACTTTGTTCCTTGAAATTCAGATCGAACTCCCGAAATTAATTTTAATCTTTAATCGAAAGGTTAACATTCTCGTACAAACGAAGTCTAAATATACCAAGACGTTTCTTTCTTAGTTAACTCCGGAATCAACCGAATAAATCTTAATATCAAGCCTTATTTACGTCGCGGAACATTCGTTGATTTCGCCGAACAGATACACGCTCTCGCACAATCGTCGTCTCTGCGACACGTTTCGAGGTGGCGTACGCGACGAAACCCACGAAGATATCGCTCAAATCTGATATTCCAAATGCGTAATTGTCTTTCCATCGACTCGAGCAACTCATCCGTTGATGCCCGTTTTCCAAGAAACGTACGTGAACGAACGGGAAGCCTCGGGTCTGTGCTCGTGATATTCGACGACGTCGCCGAAGGTCAGGGTCAGGGTACCATTTCTACCTTGACGCATCAAGGGCTCCTCTCGAGAACATTGGCTCTTCTTTCAAGCATGTTTACTCCACATACGTGTACACGTACAAGTACCTGCCATTTCTCAAAAATATACTTCCCATTACTCATTTATCTTTTCGACGACCACTCTTCCTATCTTCTATCCAATCTTCTTCCATTTCCGTAAAATCGTTTGCATGTACGTGCAAACGAATGCTGGAGGTGCAAAATTTTTAGTTACTTTAAATTGGACGTCGGTGCCAAAGCATAAAAGGAGGATAATTGCCAAGATACTTGTAAGATTAATGTGACAACAAGTCTACATTTATATGCAAATTTGTGATATTTCAGAAACGACTGGGAACTGAAATATTTTTTAGGCAATGATGTATTTACTAAGTTAATGTTATTTAGAGTTTTTGGAAAACTGACCGTGTTCCTTACATTTGTTTATTAGAAAACTACCAATTATGTTATTTCGGGGCATGTTTGTAACCATAATTCGAAAGCTGGAATTTTTTACAAACACGTACTAAAAAAAAAAAAGAAAATGTACTTTGAAATGGCTCATTAATTTCCTCATGGTTAATCGTTTATCAATTCCAGAACTTCTTTCAGAGGGAAAAAAGTAATAATTGGTACGTACGTGTTAGAAAAAAAGTCGCAGTGGTAAACGTTGTTCTAAACGTGTTATTTTGTAGATTACCGATATTTATGCAAATATTTACGATCGTTTGAAGAAGCCTTTAGAATTATTGAATGAGATCCAAGTAGATCTAAGCATTTCCGTCGTGTACGCTTCGAAATTGGAAGTTGGAACTTTTTAAGCATAAATTAGGGAATTGCATAGTGGCGTTTCAGCCGTCGATGACTTTATCAGTGATTGCGATTGAAATTAGGAAAACCTGTCGATCGCAAGAAAGGAAAAGTCTCAAGAGGAAAACCTCACCATGTTTTCTGTCGGATGTCGTCGCGTTCTTCACAGACGAGTCATTGCAGTCATCACCTTTTTTCGATTTCCACGGTGCGTGATAATGGGAATTGATCGAAGAAACACAAAGACGTAAAATTATTTTTTATTCGTTCTTTATTCCTCGTTCTTCACTTAGGTCACTTATGAGAACGTACGTTCGCATGTATGTAAATGAATCTTGCAAACTCTAAGAATAAAATTATCTCTCTCATACAAATGTAAAATTTTGCAAGATCTGAATATGAAATGGTACGTGCATTATTTTTCTCAAACGAACGCGAAGTCTTGTCAGAGTCGAGCGTAAAATTGTACAATTTCAACAATAGTCGTAACAGTTATAGTTTCGCCCGACTGGAAATTTCTTATAATTTTTGAAATTGACAGACAACATTTCCCCAAAGTTATTAGTTAAATTCCAGATTCGTCCCAAAATTTAAATGTACCGAACAGGAAAATATTCGTCAAATTTGAACATGAATTTCTTTTTGTCCGGAAACGTGAATATTCTTCGCTTAAAATCGTTACCTCTTTATTTAAAAACTCATCGCACTTGAGCACTCCGGGGTACGTTGGCATTCCTTTTCGAATAACACGACACGTAAATCACTTTTACATCGTCTTTTACTTCGAACGAGGTATCAAATATGTTCATTCCCTTCGCTAGAATTTCATTTACTTGAATTCAACGAAGAACAGACTGTTCGCACGTTGTACGACCAAAGTTCATCCGCATTTGTCCTTAACTGTAAACTGTTTCTCTTGTGGATTCCAGAATTTCGTGTCCAAATATGCAAAAACAAGATCGATTTTAATCGATCAACAGGAAATTGTTACAAAAAATCGTAATAATACGGGAAAAATGCAAAAGTTATTGAAAAATAATTGCCAAGGAAATGATTTACAAGTCAAAACGTTGCATTGGCTCTATTATCCATCATCAAATATCGATACAATTTTTTTCGTAGTTTCGTTTTTCCATAATTCGTCACATCCTTGAGACTGCTTGTTATTATCGTTACACGTCCACATGTTACATCACGTTGTGATTGTTATTAATGTTAACGCTATAAGAGTTATTAAGAAATTCAATTAAATTCGAAAAATCTTAAAAGTGACTTACCAGTAATAAGTGACTCAAATGTAAATCATTGTAATTGTCCAATGAGTCCAAATACGAGTCGAAAGAGTTAATATCAAATACCATATCACGTTAATGTTAGAAATAACAATTATATTGACAATATTAACGATAATAATATCAAGTAATTATCACTATGAATATTAATAGTATTGATTGCATCATTGACGAACTTGTAAATTCCTCAATTACAGTTTGCAACTTCTTAGTTAAATTTTTGTTAATATTATAAATTTTAATAATTTACATCATTTACAAATAATATTGCAAATTATTATAATATTTTAACAATATTATAAATCACTATGACCACTATTATTACCCAGTGCTAAGTTGTCAATCCAAATTATTAAATGCGAAAGATGCCAAAACAACAGGAAAAGAAATACAGACTTCAATAATGTTAATTCAAACATCGATCCCTAAATTTAACCAAGTTTGTGTAGTCTCATTTTATTTACGTTTCAATTTCGGAATTAAATTTACGTTCCAATGAACGTAGCGAAGGCACGAGCACGTGCATACGCCGACGTAATAAAATAAAATTATCGCGACACGCGTCTCGTGAGGATCACGTGTCCAGAATTCGTGATGATTCGAAGCGCGTTGATCTGGATGCTCTAGAGCAAGTATCATCGACGAACAACGGCAGGGAATCATTGGGAGAGAGAGAGGGGAGATACTACTAAAAGGACTCGGGGCAAGCCACGTTATTCACTTGTAGGCCGACGATCTGATCATCCGCGCGTGACGAAACAACCCTGTTCCTCGGTTGGTCATTATTCTCGTCTCGAGAGAATCATTCTCTAGTAAAGACACTTTGCATTGGCATATACTTTTTTTAGTATTCGCAAATTTTGTTTGTTTCTTGGGGAAATTAATCTTCGAGAGAGTGAAGATGAAGACGATCGTGCTAATTGGATTGGTCCTGGCGATCTCTGACGTCGAACTTGCGCGAGATCTGCGTAAGTGACATCTTTGAATTTCAATTTCAATTCTGATCGCATATCATTTCCCGCGTTTCTTGTATTCAGTTCGTTGAACGTTCCGTAAATATCAAAAGGGCGAAATTAAAATTCTTCGTTTCTTTGAAAATTTCTTTGTCACGTTCTTGCCTCTTTGAAAACGATTGAAGAATTATTAAAGCAAGCTACACTGTAGATAGTTTGAAAAACTTGCAAATTTCCTTCGAGGATAGTTTCTTAAATTTTGAAATTAAGCAGATACGGTGGTTTCTAGGTGGTCATATTAAATTAAATATTAGGTGAAAATTATGGTTTCGAAACAAGCGTGTATTAAATTTCAAGGTAACATTCATCCAGAATGAAAGGAAAGTCGTTTTCTGTCAATTATTCGATGTTCAAAAAGTCAATTTCGCGCGAAATTTCATTTTATTATCTACTCGGAAAAAAACTTTTTTTGTTGTTTTTACACCAACAATTAAACTTCGTTTAATCGTGCAACCTGAGTTTCGAGCGAATTTAAACGTGTGAGTACTTTTCTAGTTTGCAGTATAACTCGCAATATCCAGTGATTCATTTAAAAAGATTTATTCATTAAATTTTAGATTCTGGAATATTTTATAAACGAACGATCCAATCACATAATGTCTTTAATCGACTTCCTTATAAAATAAATTATCTACAGAATATAGCAAACGATTGAAATTAATATATTCAGAATATTAACAAATTAATTAGCAATGAAAATATTCTACCAACAGTAGATATTTCACCTAATGTTAAAATATTTTAATACGAATAAACTGATAATTGACGTATCGATTAAATATTAATACGTGATAGTAACTGACGTTCGTATTTGTCGAGAATAATTTCTCATTTAAGTAGTTATTTTCCTCTCGAAAAGAACGCAGCTTCTAAATTGCGAATCGAACAATGATCATTCTTTTTGAATTGACAATATAATTTAATGTCCGATCAGATCGAAAATAATTTTCGCAATTAATTTTAATGTATTTCAATTTGTTGTACATATAAATTACAATTACAGTACATTTGAATGTGTCTCGGAGAAAATCAATTTTCATAATTATCCGATAAAGAAGATTTGTTTGAAAAATTTGACGGAGATGAGAAAATTCTACCAAGAATTTAGTGAATTGTTCTTCGAGCGACAAGTTAACAATTACCTCCGGACGTTGATCTGAGACAAATTTGTACACCCGAACGCGTAAATTTACGTTATCATAACTCGCGAGTGATGATTTCATTTATATTATGCGTGCGACACCTTTCACTCTTTAATTGTTTATCACGAGTTCAAGTTTACATCGTGCAAAGGTATTTGTAACGACGAATAATTAGTTGCCAAGTGTTATCAAGTGAGCACAAGAGTAACCCGGACCGGGTTAATTGTATAAAAATATTGTAACGCTGATAGTATCGCATAATTAGATTCTTCTTTTTCAAATTGCAGTTATATACATACTTGTGGAATTTTGTGCAAAATTTTCTTTCTCTTTCAAATCCCTTTTCTTTTTGGCAGAAGCTATAGAATGAAAGCATCGCTTCGCACATTTTCTAAAGGAAAGCAATACTAAAGATTATTCGATACGTGCAATAAAATGGTTCTGTCTTTCTTTGAAATTTTTGTCAATTTTTCTCAAATTGTCGTGCAAATAAAGAGAAGATTATAAAAATCTGTGATCACATCGCTTCGTAATCTTCTGTACATTCCACTTTTTTCAATTGACATTTGTCCAATATCGTCACATATTGCTGATTTTTATGGATTTTGACGAAACGTGCAAATATTGGCATCTATGAAAATTACGTTCGTAAAAATCTGAGCTCGCGTTATATCATGCTACTGACCTGTTTACACACGATATTCAACAAGCAGTACATTTGCATATGTATTCCGTGTGGTTTTAATAGCTTAATTTATTTTATTATTGGAAAATCACTTGAATTTTAATTTTTCTCGTACCATTTTGCAGCGAATAATAATATAGTATATTGCTTGCATAAAGGCAAAGTTTCAAAGTGGAAAATTACAACAGAGAATAAATTTATATTACGTATGCAATTACGTATCTAGTGTTTCTTTTAAAAGTATAAAAAGTGAATGTCAGTATTTATTCAAATTTGTTTCTATACAAATTATGAGGTGGTAATTATTTGGCCGACTATTTTTATTTATTTTATTATACTTATTAAAATTAAAATTATTTAAATTATTAGGTATGGAATTATACTATTTACATTAATAATTTAGAAAAATGGTACACATGTTCGACTTAATCGTTTAAGTGGACAAATTTCATACATACATTTTATTATTTTAATTAAAATATTCGGACGTTCCAATATATTATTTTACAAAAAAAGTATTTTAATAATAATTTATTCTTCTCGCTCTTACTGAGAAGCCATTTCCTTCTGCAGTTATATAGAGACAAAACGTTTTACAACTCCTTCATTACAAGATATTTCCATATTTCCACATTATAAATATAGTAAATTGTTAAATAACAATTTGAATTATCGAATTTTAATCAAAATATCTTTGAATTAAAAAAATCACAAAATTGAATACAAGCGTTGAAACGTTTAAAAATAGTGGTATCCAAGGATTAATATCAAATAAAACTTTGAGAAGTAATTTATTTTGTCTTCGTTTGTAAACTGTGACGTGGTCTAACCTTTGTCCTTTTCTTTTGTCAACTGCGTGCAGCTGAATTTATTCACGTTTGCAAGAAGAACGAGCCGAACCTTTCTGAATGTATAAAATCAAGCATAATCAACGTGAAACCGCAGTTGAAGACCGGAGTGCCAGATTATAAAATACCTTCTTTGGAGCCATTGATATTGAAGGAATTGGTAGCCACAGCAGGAGGGAACATCAAGTTGAAGCTAACGAACGTTATCATTCACGGTGCCAGTGATTTCTCACTAACGAAGTTGAAGTAAGTAGATAAGTTCAAAATTATCATAGAAGCGTGGAAGAGACTTAATTGTCCAAAGGAGGACAATTAAGATCTCGAAATCTATGTCGAGCAAACTGGAATACATTCTGTTCTAATAGTCTGAGAATAGCATAGAGTAAAAAATTATGAATATCAAGAGTGATGGTTTAAAAGTTGAAATAGAAAGGAAATTTCTTCCAAAAAGGAAATTACAGGTAACGATAGGTAAACGATTAGTTAAAGTGGAAAATAATAATAATAATAATAATTGTAATTAGAATTATATCTGCGAGATTAAATATTGATGTTTACGTTTTCGCGATTTTTCTGTTATTTTCGATCTGCATCCGCGCGATAACCTTGGAAAAGACTGGATCATGCTGTTAAAATAATATCAACTCTCGTGGACCTTGTCAATCCTGAAAAAATTCTTATTAAATCGTTCCCGATCTCTTTGGCGAAATTCGATCGCGCATTAATTATTGATTACGAGGTTTTAGGAAAGATACAATTGCACTCGCTGAATGTCTCGTACTTCATTTTTTTAAAAAGATGTCAAAATTTTGAATGCTTGAACGTACAATACACGTTCCAAGTGTATGTTTAGCTGCATCAATTTTTGATCAATGTGAGATCAATCTTCTCACGTTTATTTTTACGTAAAATAATTTTCACTCTAAATAGAATTTAGCCGTTAAAATTGCATCAAAAAGCTTATCTCTCACTTAGCAATCTAACAAATCATGATAAATCAGACGAAAAGAATTTCTACCTGACTTGCGGTTTCCTTTCTGTATTCATAAAAATAAGTAACCACAGATATTTATTCACAAATGAATATCTGAGCATCGTATTTTTATTTTTGAATTTTTGATCAATTAATTACGTTGCGAGGGAGACGAGGATCAGCGCTACATCCGAAGATTTTATTATAATATTACAACAAATCGTGAAATTAAACGTACGTAAGTACATGCATTTTCTTTTTCTCATTTAAAAATATATAACGTGAAATTCTTTGCCGACCAAGTTTCTGTTTTCGCAGTTGCAACATATTAAGTCAATTTCTCATTATGAAATTCAATGCTGTTAGAATTATGTAAAGACACGATGCTGATTAATAACGCGGCATCGTGAAATATTTGTAGTAAGAAATTGGCTGACTCAGAAGAAATGCCAAGCTCCTGCATCATTACTACATTACGTCTACGTTGTAATCGAGATTATAAACGATGCATCTATGTAACAGCAAAAATGTCGCCGTCTCTGGACCTTACAATGTGTGTCACTGATTCGATCATTTTTCTTTTTCCTTTTTGTGTTTGAAAATTTGCGAAATCTCAACGCGTATGACTAAGAAAATATTATACGTTAAATATTGGAATAACAGAGAATTTTGATACGTTCCAAGGAAACTGAACGACTGAAAGGTAGGAAATTCAACATTACAACGTTTAATTAATATTTGTGTGAACTTTCAAGTGGAAACTGTTAACGAGTATCTTCGCAACTTGGTGTAAATTTTACAAAATTCGCAAGTTTTACGCTCGATTGTTTATCTTGGAAGATTCTGATCTAAAAATGTCCACCGAGGTTATCAAAGCTTATTTATTACGCGAACAATTGTATCGTTGCGAAATTCAATTCCCTTACTGTCACTTCAGCTCGAGACGAATTTCAGCGAACATGAAGAAGGATTGCGTCACGAGTCTTATAAAACAAAGCCCGGGCCCGTCATTACGTCAAATTAAGAGGCTAATGATACGTGTTACGAGCACGGCGATGAACGATGAACGACCTGCCTTGAAACGACATTGTCTAGCGTGTGCAAATAGTTAAGGCTACTCGCGAAAGTGTAATTGAATCCGAGGAGAGCCGAGTTAATTCCGAATGTTAGAGTGAATTAAGACGATCGATTCTGTTTCCCAGAATCAGGATTATTTAATTCAATGTCGAGAAATTAATCATCGATTGAAAGATCAACTTTTCGAAATGAATTTCAATTTATATTTCGAATTATATATTTTCTTTAGAATTAAATACAATATAGATAATATAACAATATGATATAATATAATCCAAAAAAGAAGATTTAACATTCAGAATTGGAATATTGAAATATTGAAATTGGCTGAAAATTGTCTGTCTCTTGGAATGAAAGTTGCTCAATTTACCTTACAAGGACACAAAGAAATTAACTCTATCGAAAATAAAAGAAATTCAGAATTAGGTTTATTCGATTACACATTGACAGCCATCAACAATGGGAAAAATCATCGTAATTGAACGATTACAATTCTACGTGTTTTCGTTTTAGTAATTAACGATCAACGTGGCATTATTAACTAAAGGACTATTAATGACAGTTCGCGAAGAATATTCCATATACGAGTATATTTCCTTATTTTTATTGTACCGTTAGAAGGTCGATTAATTTTCTTTCACATTCTTCGGTTTTCATTCTCCGATAGACTTTTTTTTTTTTTTTTTTTTTGACAACCTGCTTCTTTAACATTTACTTTTCTTTTGAATATTTTTATATTCGATACGTTCTGGACGACCATTCATTTTGTCGCAAAACCACGCGAAATAAATCCTATTTTTCGCTCTCAAAGCGGGAGAAATTACGTTGATCGATTGATTAATTTCTGAGCGAGTGACTCATAAATAAATAAAGAAACAGTGGTAAATGAGGAGATCCTCCTCTTTGTATTCCGCGGGTACGCGAATGGCCGTGACACGTACTCCTCTGCGGCTCTAGTTGCGAATAATTTGTATGACCAACGCGACACGGGAATTGCAAAAAGGAGATGAAACGGAAACGATGAATGTCAACGACGTATGATTCATTGATCAAACGATCCTCGTATCAAACAAAAACGACGATTTGATTGTAACAGTGTTCTATCGAATTAGCTCAAACGTTTTCAAACGACGAATTTAGATAATTGTGAATTTCGTATTGAGAGACTATTGACAATTTCAGGGCTCTCTGACAGTTCTATCGAACAGACTTAATGGTCATTAAATTAACTTCTTTTGAAACCAAGAAGACTATTAAATAATTAAATAATTATTGAATAATCTACCTCGTCGAATATTAGAATTTCTGACAAAACTCCACGTTTTATACGATACGAAACACTCTTCAGAGTACTCCTTTTATACAATCGAGCAAGCAATCGACTCGACTTTAATTTTTTAAAGAGATTTTCAAAATTCATGTCGTTTTTCAATCATAAATATAAATAGTAACAGCTAGCTGTAATAAGCATCAATATTTTAATTACCAAAATTGATGATCCAAAGTTCGGGATAATAGTGTAAAGGCACCACTTTAAATCGAGAATTAACAATATTTAAAAGATTTATTAATTAAAAAATTATTGAACGAATAACTAAGTAAAATGATTATCACAAGATTATATGTATTAAGACAGTTATGAGAGTGTCGAAATCATTATTAAGGATTCGAAATTATTATGAAAAATTCAAAGATGCTTGCAGAAGAAAGATATTCACTTACAAAAAGTCACTTTTCGGTACAAATTTCCTAAGCTCGATTAGACTAATGGCCCTCTAATATAATATATAACAATATACATGTAACGTATATTATATAACGTGCAATTTGTATAATATAAAAAAAGTAATAATACAATTTGAATAATATAATATAACGCGTATTATATTATATGTAAAATATTATATCAACATATTTTACATAACATATCATACGTTTCTCACAGAGCCAATTTGGAAACACTGACCTTCATAGTCGATCTGGATCTTCCACATCTTTCCTTGAAAGGTAACTACGACGTGAATGGACGAATAATTCTCCTTCATATCCGGGGCAATGGCCCGATGGAGGGTAACGTCACAAACAGCAAGGCATTCGTGAAGATTCAAATGAAGGAATACAAGAAGGAAGACGGTGAAAGTTACCTAAAAGTAGCCGAGCTTAAGACGAAGATCTTCGTACAAGACGGCGCTCTGCATCTGCAAAACCTCTTCGGCGGTGATCCAGTTCTTGGCGAAGCTGTCAACAACGCCATCAACAGCAATTTCAACGGTTTCGTCACAGAAATCAAACCAGCTCTCGAGAGCGCCATCTCGAACGCGTTCACAGACATTGCAAACGGTATTTTACAACAGGTTCCGTTCAAAATGCTTTTCCCAGAGTCGTAAACACACTCGAGAAACATCGCAGATTCAAGCATCGAGAACAGCTGAATCGTCTCGCTCAATTTTGAAAGATTGTTTTCTAAACACGTCGCTGAAAAAAGAAGATTACGATTTATGATTGTGATTTCTTTCTTTCTTTCTTCTTCCCCTTGAAGGTTTGAGATCTGAAAAGATCACGATCCGGAATTACGATTTGTTTTATTTTTCTCTTTCCTTGAGATTAGAAATGTAAGTTATTGCAAGATTGTGGGATTTTAACGCGTTTGTGGGGAATTTAAAGATGTGACAATACACAAATGCGGAGAATGCATGAAATATATTTATATTAATCTTTAAGTAGATACTCCAATAGATATCGAAAGTATAGCAGAAGGTTTTATAGATCTGTAACATTTACTACATATGATATACGAAATACACGAACCGTTATGTTTTAATTTCGGCCTGCAGTTTTATAAAAATGTTACGCATTTGCATAAATGTCCAGTAAAGATCAATAAAGGAATATAATGGATGGATCATTGTAAGGTTTTTACAAAAAAATATAACTGACGAATTTCGTCGACTATGATACTTTACTATGCAATAACGATGTTCTTCAATACTTGTTGATTTATTTTTCTTTACTTTGCATTTTTCCTCGCGAATACATCCGCAATTTTGCAAACCTTCAGTAATCATATTTCGACATTTTAAAATCGTTATACTTCGATAAATTGTTAGGAAAAAGAAAGTAGTATGTTTAAGGAGGCAACGCATCGAAATAATCATTCGTTACATATAATAATTTTTTGGATAACACATAATTTATTACCAACGTATGCTCGGAAACATAATATGATTTCCTACAAAATGTGTTAAAAAAATATACATTTCACATTGAAAAAACTTTGCAGAGAGCTCAAATGTTTTGTATTCTAGAAGGTAGGAGATGTTTCTAACTTGTTTCATAATTAAGAATATTAACGAATACTGAGTAATTAGCACTTAAATGATAAATGAGCATCAATTTCCGCCGTAGAATTCAAGAAACTTTCTTTCAATAAATATTTACATTACGTTACGTCAAGTTTTGCATTTGATGTCTACGTTAATTTTCTTTCCGCAAGTTTTACACATTCTTTCGTGTGAAATTTTAAACTCAACGTTAATTACGGTTAATATTGTTACGACAACGACCACAACCACAAATATTCTAAATATATGAATAAAAGAAGAAGCAAAACGTTGAGCGACAAAATATACTGTACGATACACGCATTGTACAATATATTACGTCGTTCAATGCTTTGCTTTTTTTTTATACATTCGCATTATACATTCAACGATTCGTAATTTGCCATCGAAATTTTCTACATACATTTTTACATTTTCTTTTCTACAACATGACGAATCTCGATGAAAGAGAAATTGAAATTGGAAACAGGATTTTGAGGAATCTACGAGTGTCCTTCATTCTGCAATATTATGTATAAACCTTTTTTTCGCGTTCTCCTTGTACTTTCGTCTCTCCAATAGACAAAGCTGATTCAGTTCAGTTTGTCTGCATTTTCCCTTTCATCGACGTTTCTCTCTCCTTTCCCAGTAATTGCCAAATCCGATCGCTTCGCTTATCTGGTTTACTCCCGGTCGGGCAGAAGATCGTCGTAAGTGAAATGCTTGACGAAGTTGTTCATAAGTTCAAGAAACTTTATCGAAGTGATCTTCTCTATGTTCACTATGCTTGCATCCAACAATTCTTTCTTACTGATATTGATTGCATCGTTCAGGGATTTTTGTTGCCCGCGGAATTTCATGTCATAGTCCGGGATACGTATCCTTACGTTCAACGACGAGTAGTAGAAAAATCGTTTGCAACCGCGATTGGTCACCACGTAGGTCAGAGATATCTGATAATACAAGTTTCCTGCAAAATGAATAAATATCGTTCGGTGAAAAGCAGAAATTTCGTCGATCGGCAAGATGAAATGAAATGAAATTTTTTCAACTTCGACCGTCCTCCTTTACCGTTACGTCAACTTGCGAAGAAAAAATTTACCACCTATTCTGCGTAGTGATACAGTCGATGGATCAACTGTACAACTATGTGTGTTTCATTGTTAATTCAATTTCGGCCAAAATGGCTACAGATTTACACGTCCAAACATTAAAATGTATAGTGGAATTGTGTTGACACATTCAGGTTTTATTACGTGTCATTATTAACGTAAAAGGAAGACAGGCTGCACGATTATCCAATGATACATGACATCCAAAATTATATTTTTCATTCCGTTTTCGGAAATCACGTGTTGAATGTACGTCCACGATACACTCTTGGAAAATTATTATTTAGAATACTTCCCTGGGAATTGCCCCGATTTATGACACGGCAGGGATCTCGAAACTATTTTTAAAAGGAACACACAGCCAGCAAGGGTAGCCTTAGGACCAGGATATCAGTCCGTGGTTTCCAAAAATATTTGAACAAAATGCGCTCCGCGAAGTTGACAAACATAATGTTGACTCCCACCTTAAAAAACCTTGAGAAACCCACCAAGTCGACGTAAAAAGAAACGAGAGAATCTTTCTCGATTTTCTCTCCGCTCAGAAGGAGAGAATTGTGCGATTTCGATGACAGATCGAGTGCCTGCCGGTAAGGAACGTAAGTTCGCTTACCGGCAAGAAATCGTTTGACCTACAGTCGATATATATCCCATACAAAAGCATTGTACGAGAGTAACATGGCGTTCAAACGGAAGGAGCAACGTTTCTCCATAGATACATGTATCTCGCCTGTGTCGGTAATAAAATACCAATTTCAAAGCCACAGAAATAATTCCTCCAAGAGTTCTGTACGTATGTGCACGAAGCACGAGTTCCACGTGTATCGGGTTAGAAATCGGTATCGAAAAATTCGAAACTTGAAAAAAAAGAAGGAAAAAGACAAGTTTTCTTGTCATTCTTCGAAATATCATTCTAATGTTTTTCTAACTTTTCTCGTCGTCCACATACAAGGATTAATTAACGATATCCTTAATATTATTAGTTTAACTTACTTGCAGTTAGTAGAAGATTTCCTGTTGCCTCTACCGGGAACAAGATCCGAGTAGTGATATTGAAAACGCCGTCTATCGCGAGGTTAGGAAATGTTAGATTCATGTTAATCTTTTGCTTCTCAACATCGAGGTGAAGGAAATTTACGTGGTAAGTGGTCAGCCCTTTTATTTTCACGTCCGATCCGACCGCCTTGAAACTCGGCAAGTCCGTAAGCACGAATCTTTCGACGTTCAGTGGTTCA
>KQ435829.1:66731-87902 GCA_001276565.1 Melipona quadrifasciata | reverse complement strand
CTTTAACACGCTTTGGCACAGAAGTTATAATATATATATAATATATATTTCTACAAACAGTTGGCGAAATTTCATCCCATGACGCTCTAATAGCTAATTGAAGTTCATCCTTGTTTTGTGGTTTCTTTTCTCAAATTAGGTTTTTCAATTTTGCCCATATATTTTCAATGGGATTAAAGTCGGGACTATTCGCTGGCCACGTTATTGTTTTAATATTATTTGGCTGCTAAAAGTCTCTGACTATTTTAGTACGATGACAATTAGGACTATCATTCTGAAAAATAAACCAAAATTCAATACTGGGAATCAGAAAATGTTGTAAAATATGAATATATGTTTCCGAATTGACATTGCTGTACAGAATACATAATTTTCCCATTCCTTCAGCTGATACACAGCTCCAAATCATAAATGACCGAGTATAGTTTTGTTTGAAATTTAAGTACTCTTCGTTAAATTTCTCGTCTGATTTTCGCCAAACATACGGTCGCCAAACATACGGTCGGTTACAAAAATATTCGAACACTAAAATAAATTTGACCTTTATGTTTTATATTTTAACAAAATGTACAAAGGACTAAAAAAATGTATTATGCTATGATAAAGTATAGTTCTTAGATAACTACAATGCAAGAACATTTTATTTATTACATATGATTGTTTAAATAATGGAATAAAATCGCAAGTTTGGGGGAAGCCCCGTGCGCGCCGTGCTTTACAGTCGGTTGTAGATATTTGAATTTTAGTTCTTTAGGCTTTCTCCAAACTTTTCCTGTTCCGTTACATCCAAAAATATTAAATTTCGACTCATTTGAGAAAATAACTTTTTTCCAAAAGATATTAATTTCTGTACTCCTTCGCAAATGCTAATCTCTTTATTCTGTTAATTTTCCCAACGAAGAGCTTCTGTCTCGGTATTCGACCATGAAAATTTTCACTTCCCAATATTCTTCGACAAGTTTCAGCAGAAACCTTCTTATTTAACATGTCGTTACACATTGTAGCTAACTTAAGTGCAATTCGAGGATTTTATTGCATTTCACGTCTTATAGTCTTTCTTTCTCGAACGGTTAAAATCTTTGGTCCTCCAATACGTTCGTTATTTAACAAACTATCACTTGCTTTTATCCGTTTAACCCCTTAACCTATGGCTTCGTGTCAAACTCGTAGTCTTGTATTCGAGTCAAAACGTATTACTACGGGCATGGCCCGTGGTACATCGTTCGGGCCAAATGTAATTATTATGTGCATGGTCCCTGGTACAATGATCGGGCCAAATGTAAATATCACGAGCATGGCCCGTTGTGCGATGGTCGCGGCTCGTGATAGATTCTTATTATCTCTTTGTCATAATTTTATTTCTTATTGTCTCTTTATCATAATCAGTACATGTTATTCTTAGTCACGTTCGCACGTTGAAATATATTTTCTTAAATATTAGAGAAGTATCCCCACAAGATGTTTTCAAAAAGAAGATTTTGTGATGAGAACAGTGAGAGTTATGTTGATACTTTTGTTACCGAAAGTGACAATAGTGACATTACACATTCTGTGCGAAAAAAATGCAAGCGATTAGTTATTGATGATATCTCTGACGAAGATCAACTACCAAAGCCCTGGATTTGGAAGGAAATAAGAAATAGTCCAAAAATCTGGAACGATACGATGATTCCTGTCATAAAAATTTTCGTACGGAGATATACCAGAGAGACTGCACGTGAAACATTGGGCTCATTTTCCTAAACATATTGACCCAACAGCATGAAAATTAAGGCCATCAAGACCTTGTAAAGTTTGCACGAAAAATAAAAATCGTAGTGAAACAACGTGGGAGTGCAAGAGGTGCAAAGTTCCATTACATGTACCAGTATATTTCGAACGATATCATACCATTGAAGATTATTAATTTTTTGTTATTGATTTTTTATGCTAATTACGTGAACTGCTAATTTATTCAGGAATTGCAGATAAATGTTATTGATTTATGTTATATTTTAGTGATTGATAATAAACCTTTTGTGGTATATCCACCACAATTGTTACATCAGATTGTAATTACTTATTAAATATTCCACAAAATTAAACCAGTTGTACACATGTATTTACGTTCCGTAAGTTGTGCTCATTTGGTACAACTTAGGATCGACTTGCCGAACCGTGGAGTGGCCCGAAGGCTGCGCAATCTCGTTTACGTTTTGGGCCCAGGCTGTTGGAAAAGAAATCGTAGGTTAAGGGGTTAATGATAAATTGGACGGTCGATTTACTTCTGCCAATTGTTTTTGCTATCTGAACATAACTTTTACCCTCTTGGTGTAATTTAAAAATTATTTGATGCTCTTCTAGAGTTGTCTCAGACTTGTTTCGACTCATTTCTGATTATTGATGTTATTTTAACAAAATTTCGAACTAGACTAATTTGTTGGTGCTCACTCAACCGATTATGAACTGTGGAAATTATTTTCGATGTGAAATGACTTTGTAAACAAAACAAAATCGACTTTGCTAAAAATGGTACGAATACTTTTGTGGACTGTTATTACGTGACTATACTACAATGAGTTACAGAAGTATTCGTACCATTTCTATTGTTGACTTTGAATGGATGCTATTTATTTATAATGCATTTTAGAAAATTCTTATAATGCGCATTGTATGTTGGAATAACTAAGCTTTTAAAACATTAGAAATTTTGTTGTAAAAAAATATGTTAGCAAAAATCAAAGTCTAGCTAAAATTGAACAAAATTCGAGTCACAAAAATATTCGTACCGAAGAAATTATTCAAATTTAAAATCAAAATATTTATAAGTATAGTCATCTCCGGCTTATATCGTTATTCTATGTATTAACATAATGTACGTATTATATCAGTACGTAGTATTGCATTGCCAGAGTTAATACGTGTCGAAAATGAGCCGAAAACGTAACGAAGTTTCATTATCTGAATGAAAACTAATTTATAATTGGCATATTGAAGGAGAGTCTTACTTAGAAATTTCAAAATTAATAAAAAGATGTAAGTCTGAATTTCTGAGGATTCTAGCTGAAGAACTGATCCAAGTGATTTTTCCAGTTTTTGAAGGAAATAAAGCTTTTACCATCTAAACTGTTTTGAACCGATCTGAATAAATAAATGGTAGGAGGGTGTAAGGTTTGAAGAGTACGATGAATGGACCAAAACATCCCAGCCAAGTTGTAAAAGTTTGGGGCTAAAGATACGTATGGTCTAGCATTGTCATGCTGGAACACAATGCTCTTTCTGTTGGCTGATTCAGGCCGCTTCTGATTAATTGCTCGCTTTAATTCACTTAGTCGTGAATAGCATTTTTCCAAAATGGTATGATTTTTAGGTAACAACTCATAATAATGATTAAGTTACATCAAACTGTTGATCGGGGCTCTCTTGAAACAGATATCAAAAAATTCGGCTCGTCAAGATTCTTTCGAATAATTTCCCACCTCGTTGAGGTCTATAGGCAGAGGGCGAGACCATTTGGCTTTTTTACAGCTTGCCGGAATCCTATCAGCGCTCAGACAATCGTTGAAGAGACATCTGAATCTATGTTCAAGCGCTCGAAATGCCAGGGAAAGCACACAGCTCCGGTGCGGTATTGCGCTACAGCATCGTCCTCATTGCCAGCTCTTTCTTGGTAACGAATGAAAATATTCGGATTTTATCGAGCTTCTCTCTTTTCAGTCTCAGGAAAAAGTGTTGCCAGAACTCGTTCCGGGACTCCGGAGCTCCAGAGCTTTTTTCAATTTATCATCAATCTTTGGCATTCCTTGTCGTCTTCTTCTTCCAGTTCTGCATTTGTACACTTGCCGAATAAAAATTATCCACTTATAAAGGGTATGGTCCTTTCCTAAGTATGGCTTCAAAAGTGCTAAAACGATTGCTCCTGATTTTCCAATTTCCTTGATTTCACTATCCGGAATTGTAGATGATCCACTATGAACTATAATATTATGTCTTGCACATATCCAGTTTTTCAATCGCAAAGAATAAACGATTTTATGCCAAATCTGTTTTCTTTTTTTTTTTTTTTTTTTTTTTTTTTTTGTTTCTTTTTGACGGAATATACTGCTTGAAAGGCGGCCTTTGTAAACTTTCGTCTATACAGAGTTCTGAGTTTCGTCTATTCAGAGATAAAGCTGAAATGCTGCATTGAATGATTTTTGCAGCATATCAATTATGTTTATTATTTTTGTTAAGCCACAAATGTGTCCAGGTTCATGTGAGAAATGTATCATACATTCATCGTACAGAAAGTAACGGTCTCTGGTCATTATTGTTCTAAAAATATCGCTCCGTAGAAAATTATTTGTATTACAGTACTCTTTTAGTGATAGTTTTTTGTTGCGTGTCATTAGTAACGACATGGCGAAAAAACAGTACAATTCGTTTAGCGCCTTTGTTTCCAGAGTATTCACGTTGTTATTACTTTGTTGAGCCCAATAATAGTTCGTCTCATTTACAATTATTTCTATGAGCTCTTCAGATATAAATAATTGAAAGTAATCGATGATTTTTAATGATCTGCGTATTTATTCAGCGATTTCCGAACTTTTTGAGGTAAATCATGAATTTTTGCTACAAAATTCTTTTTCGTTTATGTTATATACAATTCGTGTCATTGGATTCTTCAATTATTTTTGATTCTGAACTGCTATATATTACATTTGTTCTTCGTCTTTTACGCAGATTGAGATTATTTTCATTTTCGAAATTCTCGTCATATTCGGAGTCCGTTAATACGTTTTTAAATCGATTCCTTTTTTTGTTTCCTATAAACATTCTGAAAAGGGCCTAAAATATTTCTATGAAAAAGTTTCAAACAAAACCTTAACCTTAAATTTTTGAGATCAATTGGGATCAAACAACAATTATACTTGTAGCTGGCTTTTTCAGAATTCTTGTAAGAAATTAAGAATGATTTTTTATTAGAATAATTTCTATTGTATAAGAAATATCGCTCTACTGTCGAATCGATGAAATCGGTTAAAAAGCAGAAAATGAACGTCTTGAAATCCAAAGTCAAAAGTTTTAAGCGTATGTGCAAAATGTATTTTGAATATGTTTAATCTAACACGTTGGTAAGATAGAATACTCTGTTACTAACTATAGATGGTGTTCGTGCAAACAGGCTGTCACATGGGTGCCGGATATATCCGGCGCTCGTATACACAGGTCATCAGATGGATGCCGGATATATCCGGCAGTCATACACATAGTGTGCAACAAATATTTTCGGATAAATATTTTTCCCACTGATTGGGTTAAAGGGCGAGTTTGGAGTTCTGTAAACAGCTACTATGGTTAGTGTTTCTGCGTTAATCTGGAGTTGAATTGCAAGAGTTTCTGTATGTTGATTTTGAACAGTTGAACTGGTTAGGATGTTCCATGGTGTTTGTTTTTTGACGGCAATAAGGGTTCCCTTTCCTTTGGTCTTTCCTATTATATTAAATCCTGGTAGGGAGAAGTTCGAGCTGGGCTTCAATCAGGTTTTGGTGCAGATTATTATGTTATATGATGTGGAATGTTTGATGAGTTCGTCTGTTTTGTTTGTAGTTATCTGCAATTCCACGTTAGAATTCTATAATCACTGGCTAGTGGATGGTACATTGTACTAGCTTCTAAGTGTTAGGATTGAGATTGGATTGGTTGGGTTTCGTTCGGCTTTGCTGATCTTTTCAAAGCGGACTGATTCGAAGTTGATGGGAGGTCTGCTTGTTTGAGATTGGATATTGTTGATTGTCTGTCTTTCGGTAGAGGATTCTAGGTATGCGATGCTGTTTTTGAATTGTTTTGACTGTTGGAGTTTAGTGATTCAGTTGAGGATGTTCTTGATGTGGTTATTGTGCCTGGAGAGCTGTTTTTGGAGTGTGTTCTAAGTGTGTTGTTTAGCTATGAGTTGTTTTGGTTGATTATGTTTGGGGTTATCCTTTCTATTTGTCGTAGTAGGATATTTTTTTCGCTGAGTTCAATGGCAGTTTTGCGAAGCTTTTGTCAGTGTTTGTGATTTGAGTGCTGTCATTATAAATTTTTTGGGTTAGACTCCTAATTTGTTTTTTGCCATGATCATGGCTTCGTAGACGCTCACATCGTTGTAGGCGGGGATAGTGTTAACTTCCTTGTTAGTTCGTATTCTGATGCAGTTGTTTTCGAAAGTGGAATAGTCCTGTCTGCAGTGTAGGTATTTTGTTGCCTTTGCTTGACAATTACGTTCTTTGTCTCTCGTTGCTTGACCACAGTTTATACAGGTTTTCGGGCTCCTAGAAAATTTTGTTACGTGGCCGTATTTATAGCAGTTCCTGCACGTCTTTACGGATTCGATGTATGGTGTGATTGTTTTTCTCAGAAGTCCGTATAACTGGATTTTTTCTGGTAGTACGGATCCTTCAAACGTGATTAATACGTTTTCACTCGCTTAATTTCTTTTGAAACTTGATCTTCAGTTCTTTTATTTAATCTCTTGGCAAATAAAATTTGGCAGGGACAAGAGGCGTGGTTGGTGATAACGTTGATATCGAAATCGAAGCTGTAGCCTTTGAGAATACCTTTTTTTTTCGTTTTGTATTTGGGAAGTGAGTTCTGTGGGTAAGTATTTCCTGTTCGATCAGTGATTTGAATAAGATTGCTTTGTTGGCTTCTTTATAGTTATTGAATTGGACTTCTGCTTTGTTAAAAGCATTAATGGAGTGTGCTCCGGCTCCAATATTGAACATTTCTTTCTCCATGTACATTAGGTTGAATACTTGATTTTCTCGAGAACTAGTTTTAATTCGATGTAGGCTGGTCTTCTGTGAGTTTTTTTGGTGAAGATTGATTTTTGGTTCTTTTGGGGTGGTGGGGATTTTTTTGTTTGCATCTATTTGATCAGATGTGGACGATGGGCATTTCCTTTTGATGTTTTTTGTTTCTTTATTTAAGTTAGTTCTTCTTTTGATTCTTTTGCAGGAGGAGTCTATGTTCATGTCGACATCCATTTTAGTATCCATGACTTCTGAGGAGTCGGAACTCGCCCTCGTGGGTGGTAGAGGGGTGTTTAACCTAACTTTTTTTTTAAACCCTATTTATTATTATTATTTTTTTTTTTTTTGGATCACTTGTTGCTTTTTTTACTTTTCATTTGTGAATGAGTATTTGAAAAATTCATGGACCGTGAAACGTTTCACCAGCTGCTTACCTGTTCGCTTCTCTTGCAATTCATAAATCCACCATTCATACTTTTTCTCTTTCACGCATTTTGAAGGAACTGAAGTTGTGTTGGATGCATAATGGAAGGATGGATAGATTTGAGGTAGATAAGGAAGAGAGAGAAAGGTTTGCGTTTCATCTCGGAGTCACTGCCTAGACTCATCAGTGGGGTTGATGGTAGCGACTCCTACGCCAGACGCTTGTTATTGTAACTAAACCTGCTAGGCTGGTCCGATCACCCATTTTAGCGGGGTTCCGCACACTCTGCTTGCTTAACGTCGGAGATCGGTAGGACATCGACGCTAGGCGAGCAGCCACTTGCGGCTTGTGTCAATCAGTGTTTGAAACTCGTAGTCGAGGAATCATAGGCCGCTACAATTTCTTCGCACTGCAGGCCATCTGGTATAACTAAACGAACTACAGCTAAGATAATGACTTAAATTTACGGTACTACATTTTCTTTTAAAGGATTTTATAACAAAGAAAAGCCAATGGTTGTTTACAATACAGTGTGCTGTATGCAGTCTTAACATACACAGTGATATTATTGATGATTGACGATTATAATTGATTATGTTAATTATGTTAAATTTTATCTGATTCTATGGGTAATGATGCTAAGCGTCTTATGCAGAGTTCATATTCGCCGCTCGTTGTTTTCACTGTCACCACGTGTAACTTGGTCGTCCCCAGGATGTAGTGTAGTAATCCGTCCGAGAGACGGAATACTAACTGAATAGTGGTACATAATCTTCAGTGACGATGACGAGGGATCTTATTCACAATTCCGTTGGGTCCTTCGCATGCCACTTGCTACGAACTGGTTGGTTGAGGTAGTCTCTGTGCCATCGTGTCCAAAAATGTACGTGTTGCTACATGTTTAAGCTGTTTGTCGATAACGTGTTTCTCAGGTATGCTGGTTAGTACGTTACTGATTAGAAAATGGCTGGGAGTCAAAGCGGTAAGGTCATTGGGATCAGATGATATGGAAGTGATAGAACAGGAATTCAGAATTGCTTCAATTTCAACGAGGTAAGTGTTCATGGTTTCGAATATAAGTAGATGATTCTTGATAATTTTAACAGGTTTTGCTTCTTCATGGAATTAACGGCGGCTTTCAAATCCCACCTAAATACGACAAAATAAAATGTCACGTTATCTGCTTCCGTATTAGGAAATCGCGAATGATAGACCTTGTATTGCTCGTTAATTGGTGTAACTCCCGCAGTTCACAATTTGCGCTTACAATGGTTTTTACATTGTCGGAATATATATGTTTTGCTTTTCTGCGTCGCGCGAAGAATCGTTTTGACGCTGTTAAGAAAGTTTCTGTAATTAGATCGCTTACTGTTAGCGCGTCCGTATGCGTGACGAGATCTTAATTTTAATGGTAAAGTGGACTGTATAATTTTTGTTGTTCACGCGCTAGTATGGGTGGGGCGTTAGCCCTCGGTATCGCTTGTAGAGGATGTCGCGTTTACAAGGCTCGCGGTATGATTGACGCTACGCTGATGGGGTGCGAGAAATCTTTGACTCGACACCTGTGTCCTACGCGAGATGACTTCGTTTGGCGAAATTAATCGAATCGAATCCTTTGGACCGAGGGAGCTGTATATATTTCTTTAGTGCCCCTACTCTAAAGCCGGTCACGTGGCTGGTCGAAGGCTGGGGTAAACGTCGTACGCCGTACCCATATATGGGTATAAGGGCGGTTATTATATCCAGTCTTTGTTTTTATGCAGCGCCGCGGAAGACGCCACGGCGGGCCCTTTGTGGCTGACGCAATGGACCCGTTCGCGATGGTTCCACGTGCCACGACCCCGCTAGAGGGGGGGTCGGTGGCGGAAGAATGGAACTCTCGGGAACATACCGCCCACCTTGAACGGCTGGCGTTCGAAACTAAATGTCAAATTTCCGCGGGTCCTCCTCCTTGGTCCACTGGCAACACGACCCAGGTAGAGGGGGGTCGGTGGCGGAAAAATGGAACTCTCGCGAACAATTTCTTTGAGCTGGTTAGTAATTAATCTTAGTAATTTTTTTGTTATTTGATAATTAATCACAGTAAGTTTTACTGCACAAAATATTAAATTAAAATAAACCCACAAAACTCGGATAAAAATGTAACATTTTCAAACAATGTTTATACCGCACTGAATACACTCGTTCTCGTCCATTCTCGTCTAGTCCTTCACACGTCGACCCCAGAGTTCTGACCGACCAAGTGCATACTAGCAAATTCTACAGTGCCCAAAATATCATATTCAAGATCTTTAAAAAAAAAAAAAAAAAAAAAACAATAGTGCAAATCTTTCTAACACCACCAGTGGAAAAAAAAAGAATCATCAGAAAATTAAACAGAACGGAAGACAACAGTGTAAAGTCCCTCGGGGACAACCCCGAAGAACAAAGAGTAAGAAACATTGAAGAAACAAAGACAAATGACAGGAAAGAAAATAAAACAATAGATACAAGTAGCACTACAACAATAAACCGGACCGTATGACACAGAATTTGAAAAAAATACGACAAATCCTAAAATAAAAAAAAAAACAAAAAACAGCAAAAGGCTAAATCCAGGACCGACAATTATAGCGAAAAAAATGCAGCAAAAAAAAACAGAAGCAGCCAAAATCCAAGCAGAGCAAAAAACACAATGTACAAAAGCCCCAACATATGAAGAATTACTACAACAAGATAAATCTAAATCAAAAAATTGAAGACCTACAAAAGGAGGAAATTTCAAACACCCATAAACGATGTCAAGAGAATCCGCCCCCAAAAAACGGAGAAGAAAGAATGGATCACAGTCTCCTCGTCAAAAAAGCGAGAAAATAAACAAACAAAATCAGAAGACAGCCAACCCCAACCTACAAAGAAACGGGAGAGCACCATGAAACCATCCATGTCGCCATCGCCACCCCAGCTACCAAAACATCCAACAACCACCAGTAAAGGTAAGCCACAGTCACAATCACAACCCGTTACACTACCGAATAATAATTCTCCACGAAAGCACACTAAATAAACATACTAGAGAGAGAAAATGAGAAACTTCTAGGTACAAAGACCTAGAAAGCGACTTCGACACAGAAATCGTTCTCCAAGAGCTAACTAAAAAAAATATCGAAAATCTAAAATTCATATCAGTTAAAAAATTTTCCAGTAAAAAATTCATAGCAGAAAACAGATCTCTCTCCACATACATTGTATAAATATCATCGGATAGTAACATAAATAACTTAAAACAGATCAGAAGAATACTACACATTTACATAAAATGGGAAAAGATCGCATCCAATGTATGAGATGCCAAAGAATCAGACACGTAGCCGCAAATTGTAACCTAGAAATGCCGTTGCGTAAAATGTAACATTCCTCATAATCCGGCAGATTGCCCTCGCAACAGGGAATTCCAACCTGACACCCAATCATATTGTGCCAATTGCAGAAGTTTCGGACATCCCGCCTCATACAGAGGATGTCCAAAACTGAATGGAATGAAAATAAATAACAGAAAATCGAGAAAAAAGAAGCAGCCGTAAGTGCATCGAAAGAAAAAAAACACGAAATCAAAAATAAATTTATAAAACAAAGAATCTCGTTCAGCGAAATTATAGCAGGAAGTACAATAACAACAGAGAAAACCAAAGAAACAGACACACACTCCCAACTCACCATCCCAAATCACCATCCCAAATCAGCAAAACCAGAACAAAGTTAAAAGTTATAATAAAGTTATAATAAAAAGTTATAATAAAAAATAAAGTTATAATAAAAGTTAACTCAAACAAAATCACGGTTATAACAGAAGCCCTTGACATTCAGTTTTGGGTGGACAGAAATCCCAATATACCGAAGAAAGAAAAAATAAGACCACAAACACTAAACATTTTAGAAATTAATGTAAACTCGATAATTTCCAACGAAAAAAGAGCTTCGCTGACAGAAATACTAAAAAAAACACAAAATCACAGATGTGATTCTTCTTTGCGAAACCAAAAACAATAAACACAAAATACAATTAAGAGACTATGCATTCATCAGAAACAGACCAAATGCCAAACAGACCATTCAGCAAATCCAACATTCGAAACAACCATTTTGAAATTAAAACTGCAAAACGATAGTAACCTATTCCTAATAGCAGCCTATGCCACAAGCAGCGGTAAAAATGAATTCACAGCAAAATTGAAAGGAAATTTTTCAAAAACCTAGAAATATACAAAAATAACAATTACTTCCTTCTAGCAGGCGATCTTAATTCAAAGCACAATGGAACTGTTGGGACGCAACGATGATGTCAGATGTGCCGAGTACCGACGGCCGATGCGTCTTTGTTTTTTCTGAATTTCTTTTGTTAGTCGTATATTTCTTTTTCCTTTTCACTTAGTTTATTTACACTGCATATGCGAGTTCCCTGTGAGGTTTATTTTACACTAATATATATCAATAAACTTGTGTAATAACCTAAATTTGCAACAGAAACAGCCTTACAGACAACAATAGAAGCACTGTATAAATACAGCTCAATACAAACCAAATAACCTACTGCACACAGAAGTTCCATCATATCCCAAAGACGGATCATTCCTCCACATATGCATAGCAGACAACAGACTCCATTTCCACGATCTATCAGCACACAAAAAAAAATTAAATCCTTCACAAATATATAACGACAGTGACCATAGAATCGTATCCATAAAAATTTCACTAAAAACACACGAACATTTTGAAATAGACGAAAACAATCCCAACATAAAATATAACTACAATAAAGCAGACTGGCCCAAATTCATAGCGCACTGAAACAACAACATAGCCATACCGAATGACAGAAATCTAACAACAGACGAGATTGACAGATATATTAATAATTATGAACAGCTTAACACAAACATCACAAACGCAATAGATCACAAACAATTGCAAACAACAATTATAACTCAACAGATCAAATATATCATCCCACAAATAAAGAAATTTCTTCATGAAATTGAAAAAAATGGTGCCCGTATACCAGAGACAATAAAATTCTACAATAGCACAGAATTCGATGTAGATTCGACCCGACCAAATGGCCAGAAAATAAAGCGTATGATCGAAATCATAGAGATGCAGGTATTTTTCAATATCTTAGATGTAGCCAGGATAAATGCTTGAATTTTATATAAAGAAATGACGGGAAAAGAAATTTCGTGGCAAGAATTTTTATTTCAATTGGGAGAAGAGCTTGCCAACATCAAGAAAAGCAACAGCTAGACTGGATCAGCAAAAACAGTCTCAAATATAAATACAGATCCATGTGACCGCAAAAATTGCCGAACAATATTCTGCAAAGGCAATAAGACTAACAAAATCTGTCTAAAATGTGAAAAATACGTGTGTGGGAAATGTACAATCAAGAATTTTATAATTTGTAAGAAATGTGGTGAAACTGAATAGAATAAACATTATTTATTTTTAAATACAAGAAAATATTTTGTTCACCATTTTATTGTTTATAATTTTTATTCTGTATTAGGAAATATGTTTTTCTTTTAAAGCGGACGAATCGGTACAACACTCGGAAAGAATTACTTGAACGACTGGTATAATTCAAATATTAAAAACGACAGAATGTTAAGGCCAGGGCTAGCAATGCGTCCCTTGGATCTGGCCCTACAGCCAACAAACACATAAATGTAATGTAAAAAGGACGCATCCCTGGACAATACCGCCAGGACCATAAGGTAATTACAAACACTGCTTTAGGGGACTGACCTACCCGACACTACATTTTGGTCTTAATATGTCACCTTTCCGATTACGTGATCGGGAAGGAGACAATGAAGACTGCAGTATAAAAAGGGCCAACACGGTTTTTCGTCAAGTAAAGTCAAGCTCGTCAGTACAAAGTGTGCTCCCCGTGTCATCATCTTGTGAGTGCATCACTCGCATAATTACAAATTCAACAATCAATCAATTTCCCACAACAGTGAGTGGTTCTTCGAGCCAAGTATATATACGCAGAGGAACAGGATCAACAACAGTCGAGACTGTCCTTAACAATATACATATTACATGTGGATCTCTGTAAATGAAACCATTAATGCAGTAAATCAATATATTGAAAATTTAATTAACAGATATTATAAATTAATGAAATTCTGAAATTTATTTGAAATTAAAAGATACAGCTGAGTTTCTGAAGAAATGAAATAACTGCAATATAATCTAAATCAATATACCTAAAATCAACACGATCACGTCGTTTTTGGTACATATAGCATTAAAAATATTACTTTTGCCGAAAAAACGTTATCGACGTAAAAGTTAAAATTTAGTATAGTTTTATTATTTCTGGGTCGAGTCAAATGGAATTTTACATTAATTAACAAATAATTTCCCATAAAATTTCGAAATTCGTGGGAATTTAAAAGTTACAGCTAAATTTCGTAAAATAACTGCAATAATATATTCGGAAATCAATATGAATCGCGTTGTTTCTATTAAATATAACGTTAACTCTTTCACAACTAGCGCCGTCGCATTGGCTAGCGACAATAACGACACACGAATTGAGAGCAAGCATTAATTATATAAATAGACATTTTACAAACCGTGATAATAATAATGAACTTATCGGAAAACACATTCCTACTCCATATATATCTGCAGGAAAAAATAAACTACGAAGATGCATTGTTTGCAGCAAGAATGATGAAAGACATGAATCACGTTATCAGTGCGATGAATGTGACGTTCGATGGTGTATGCATCCCTGCTTTAAAATTTATCATAAGCAAACATATTACTAAATTATATCTATCATTGTTATATAATTTCCAACAAACAACTCAAAGTGAAGATTTATTACGGATTTATTTTAAAATACAGAACAAAGCAACAACATTCCCTTTATCCAATACATCCGTAAAGCCTCTGCTGCCCCGACGAAATCCTCTAAGATTTTACACGGACACACTGGGAGCCTCCAAAACGCGAGACACTTTTAGTGTGTACGGTGTGCACTAATGGTACGACGATCCGTTCATTACTGGTGTACTGGTGGCTAGTTTCGCCGTCGCAAAAGGGTTAAAAATGTTAGTTTTGCCGAAAAACTGTTGCATCGAACTGAAAATAAAGATTTGGCATAATTTCCTTATTTCTTAGTTCAAATGGAATTTAATCTAAAATGTCTTATTTTGCATGTCGTGTTAAGGAAATTATAAATTCTATATATAAACTAAGCCACATTTACTACGCTCGAAATCCAAGGATGCATGGATATTATTAACAATCACCTGCCGACAATAATCGCTTGATCACCATGCACTATGGAGAACTGCTGTTCCAAACACCATCGATTAAGAAAGATTCTCCAAAGTCTATTCGCGCTTTCGTTAATCATATCAGAACACATCTCCACTCTCTGAAATCTTTAAAATTACCGGTCGACACGTGAGATATCTCTGCTATTTTGCACGTATTTCCAAAATTGGACAGAGACACGCGTCTAGAATACTGAAAAAGATTGAAATCCGATGACACTCCCGCACTAAATCAACTACTCGATTTCTTAACCGAGCGAACAAGGTGTTTTGACGCGTCAACTCATTATTCTACTTCAAACGACAAACATAAAGCCAATCCACAACGCAGCTCTTCGCAAGACTACAATAACATCGTCCGACAGAAACAACAAAACTCCTTTACCAATTCGCGACACCTACCGCTTTCATCTCCTCGTCTCTCGACATCACAACCGTCAACCATCGTCGCGGCCTTCAACAACACGACCATCGTCATCTTGCCCATCATCGCATCGGCCGCAATCGCCAACTCCAAATTTGTCAAAAAGGATGGGATGGTCCATTTGTGAAACGAACAAACAAACAAGCATCTATGAATGCGAGAAGTTTCATAAATTGACAGTGCCACGACGTGTCGAACTAGCAAAGAGGAAATCTTTGTGTTTGAATTGCTAACAACTTGACCATCCCATTTCGGCCTGATTGATAAATGCCGGAATTGCGATCAACACCATCATATTTTTCTACATTCGAGTGATCCCAATGACAGTCGCCCAGACACCCAATAAAACATACATCATTATCAGCTAACACACCAACAACTGAATTAATGACAACGGTCCTCAAGGTACTCGCAAACAACGGAGATTAGACAAACTGTCGAGATCTTCTAGATACACGCTCAACAGCTAATTTTATAACAGAAGAATAAGCCAACATAATTTGCGCCCTGAAACAGTCTTGTTCAATAAGAGCGATAAACGAGCTAACCACAACCTGCAATCACACAACAATCCTTACAGGTTATAAGAAAGCACTCGAATTTCTCATAATGCTGAAACTTCCACCCTTGTTCCAAACGAACCTATCAACACCAACGCACTCAGAATACCTCTAAATATCAAATCCAACCTAGCAGATCCTACCTTTCAGAAACCCTCTCCAATACAGATGTTAATCGGGACCAACGCTGTCTACCTTCAGCATCGGTCAACTTAGCATCTCAATATCTCCAGCAAAGGATCTCATCCTATAAAGAAACACTGTTCGGCTAGATAATCTGGGGCAGTACTTCACATTACTTCTCCAAATCAATACGTCATCTCACAAATTTCGAAAAAAACCTCGTCAAGTTCTGGAGTCTTGATAAAATGCCAAACAAACCTCACGATTTCTGGGTACGCTGGCAAAAAGAATATTTTAACGAACTCAACATCCAACATCAATGGACCAAGCATACAATCAAGGAAAAATCAATCGTCATTCTACGGGAAGATAATACCTCATCTGCTCAGTGGACCATCAGAAGAATATTCAAAACATATTCTGGACCAAACGGTATCATTCGTATTGTCACAGATGTCAAAACTTCTACAAATTGTTACAAACGCAACGTGCGAAAATTGATACCATTACCTATACTGATTTTCTTTAAACATTCATAATCACTTTCTATACAATGTTCATACATCAATCAATGTTGAACAATTTGTTCAACGGCATGTTCGGTCTTACCGAACACGGAGGCCATAAACCCCAAAGTGATTATAAGTCATTGAGCTTTGAAATTGACAGTCAAGTATAATTCCAAGGCTCAATAACTCTATTACAACTACCCCTATTAAAGGGACAAAAATCAATATATAAAATCTCAATTTGAGAGACGTATTCCTAGGCAATACTGTTGGGCCAAACAGCAATTACAAATATTAGTTTATGGGAACGACCTCACTCAACGGAACTTCTTGGCTTTAATTAATTTGCCTGCTCAATCCCGTGACCGGAAAGAACACAATAGAGTCTATATGTATGTAAGATCGATCCATAAAGAGTAGAAAAGTCATATTTAATAGTTCAGAAAGAGAGTTCAAGCTAGTCCAGGATCGTCAGATCACCAAGCCAGGAAGTATTATTCAACGAGAAAGATTTTCGTTCAGTCTACATTCGCTACTTACCTACTTAATTCACGTCCGTCAGATTATTCGAATAGCTCAACTCAAACCTATTCTCAACGAGTGAATTAAAATCTAATCAAACCTAATTGATCAAACCTTTAACTTTGAACCAGCTGCCTTTCATTAACGTTGAATCATCGTTATCATCAAATCTCCGTCCATTACGTCAATTCAGATCGGCACGCTACTCATAGCATTGCGAAAAAGTGCGACATATTTTCTAAAGTTACTAAATCAATACTTATGAAAAAAATTTCCAAAAAAGAGACATCGCTGGGTTTTATACACAAGATAGCGTACATGGATCCAAACAGAACATTTTGAAAAAAATTAAAGAGGTTTGCTTAAGAAAAACTTTTCTTAAATACCAATAAGTGGTAAATTGAAATAGAACGGTATTCATTTTATTTTTTATATTAATTAACTTTTAACACAAAAGATGTAACTACAATTGAAACTGCACAAAATATGTTCCAGCAAAATAATCTTGCACAACATTTAATGTTCAAGGCCCATTTAAGCATTTCACCAACCACAACACAAAACTGGAAACAAATGATTTATCATTAATCGAATCGATCAGAATATATGTATATATGTATATGAATTATATTTAATTATATTATAATTACAATGGTCAAAATAATGATAGGTTCATTATTGTTACGCCCATGTTTCCCGTTTTTATTTTTATGTGCATTGTTGAAAACTTATTGAGTCTCCTGAAATGGAAATTTCTTGCAAATTTTTCCCTCTTATCTATGTATACTCACAAGATTCTCAATGTTCTGTTAAATATTCTTACAAACTGACGTTAACATTAAGTTACTTACAATTAGTGAGACAAATAACAAAACTATGATTTTCAAGCACTGTTTAATAAAATTTTTATAAAAAAAAAAAAAATTGGAAATTTACTAAGGCGTTTGTTAGATGTCCCTTACTGTGTCCCTTTCACTGCTACTGTGTTTACTCAAATTTCGTTAACGTTAGCGTTAAGAAAAAAATGAATTATTGTCTACATTAAACAATATAATTTTAGGTTCAGTGTATTTTTTTAATAAATTTTTGGATCAATCTTGTAAAAATATTATAAGCTAAGCACGAAATCTGATGATTTTTAAATATTTTAGGATAAATTTTACATTTATTTTATACTTCTGAAGTATAATGTGTCATGGAAACCCGTTAACTGATCATTACATTTAAGAAGACAGGAGTTTAAATAGGTAAATCTCAAGAAAAATTGAAAGATCGTTAAATGTTATTAATAATTTCTGTAAAATCAGATGATATATACAACACTAAGAAATCTGCAGGCCGATTGAAAAAATGACGACAGACAAAAAACAAAAATTCTTTATAAAGCTCGTAAAAATAAACAAATTTTAGTTTGTATAATAAAAATAGTTAATGACACTAATGAAAATTGTAAAAATCGTATTCAACTATATGTTCTGTTAATTGTGTTAAAAACAGTCTAAATTATGAAAATATTCAACAAAAACACACTTTTACATTGTAAAACTGAGGTGAAGCTCTTATTATTTCGATCACTGTATCTAAATTGCTGGTAGTAGTAAAGAAAAAATTAAAAATAATTGCTACTTTTGGAAAAACACAAGATCAATCACATTAATAAACATTTCAAATATTTTATGTAATGAATACGGAAAATGATGTAAATTTAAGCATTTACTTATTATTACATCGTGTGATAAATAACAGTAAAATTCTCATTTTTCATGTATGTAAATTAATTCAATAAATTTCTAGTTTAGCGACTTTTCCCAATTTTGTTTATTTTTATTGCCGTCTTTTTAATCTAAGGGATTCCTTTTATTGTTAAAACAAGAAATCAATTAGGAGATATCGAAAGGGTTATAGACATGAACAAACATTCACGAGCTAACGATAAGCACAGCTATTTGGTACATATACCGAGTGCCGAATATTAAACACTAGTAAGCAAATAGTAAAACTATACGATGTATATGATTTAAATTATGATATATTTAATTACATTTCATCTGATAAATTATCATAGATATAATGAAATATTTAAAATATCTTCATGACGTGAAAAATGACATTTTTTAATATAACATTTTCTTAAAAAGAAAGTTAAAAAAATAAGAACCATATAACCTTTTCAACTTCCTCCAGTTGATTTTTGATTTAAAAACAAAATGAAGCTTTTAAAAAAAAAAACCTATAGCAAAATAATCAAAATTGAGAGCCGTAGAAATTTACCATTAATTTTTACCGATAAACGTCGCCAACTAAATTTGACAAAAATAATAATTTATTGTAATTCGAACTATAATACATCACAATAATTATTGCAAAATATATGTAAAATATATATTGTAACATATAGTAGATTATCTAAATTTACATAGAAAAATAAGCGTATAATGCCAACTATTGAAACGAAATCGAAAATAGTCAAGAAATTAAAAAATGATGAGAATGTTACAAAGCTAGTGAAAATTATCGGAAAATCGACAATCACTGGCATTAAAAAACAGGAGGTTGAAATTTAAAATTATTTGAAAAGAGCACATTTCTTTAGCACATCTTTGAATTCCTGAATACGAAAAAATAAAAATGTAAACACCGTGTACCAATGGTTCATGCAAGTCAGAGATGAAAGAATACCAATTTCCGAATTTATACCTTGTAAAAAAATTGTAAAGTTAAAATTGCAATTAGGAAATGATCTAAATTTTAAAGCCAGTATTAGCTGGCTGACAAAATTTAAATCACGTTATTATATTTGGCAATTAGATATGTCTGAAAAGCTTTTTGCAGATAATGCTGTTGCATAAATATTAAAAAAGACATTCAATAAATGTTTAATTGAAAGAGAGTGCAAATTGCGGATTTGCACATATAATGCCGACGAAACAGGTTTATTCTAGAAAGTTTTGCCAAGAAAAATTTTAGCTTTACGCCATGAAAAATCAGCTCTACTATCAATTGCATATAGAAGTGAACAAAATGCGATAAATTTTTTTACGGAAACAGTAGAAAAATGTATTAAAAATAACAGTAAAGATATACCTTCTTATTTTGAAATATTCGAGACAGAAAAATTGATGGATTAAAGTTAACAATTTAACTCATTAAAACAATTTTACTCATTAAAAAATTTTACACATTAAAAAATTTATGCAATTTGATAGCTAAAAGAGCTTCTAGACTTATAATAAAAATCGTCTTTTTTTATAATTATTCTAATTTTGTTGTTTTTCAATATACAAACATCTGAAGTCTGGTAACAAATTATTTTTTTTGGCAATATCACAAACTTCAGAATTTTTTAAACATGTTTAGAGGGTTACAATATTCTCTTTGTAAAACATGTAAGTAGTTCTTTTTTTATCAACTTATGAATTTTCATGCTATTATTTACAATTTATAATCATACGTCTAAAAATCTAGTTTAACACATCATGGCTTTTAAGATGTCATTGTGAAAGTTCTTTTTTTCAAAGAAAGAGAGAGGAAGTAATAAATATATATTAAAAACATATTATTGTAAAATCTCTAAGATTAAACTTACAAAGAATAAATTCACAATTTTCTACAATATCATTTAGTGTTGACTCATACACCATGAATCTATTTCATATTATTCATATTTCACATTATTTATATCTAACCTCATAAATATATTTCATCTAATATTTTAAAGAAATCGTCCAATTGTTCTTTGCTGATATTGTGCTAAGATGGATAATATATCAAAACCATATATACTATATATGTATATTATTATTATACAACTTCATATACCTTTTTGATTTTAATTTTTATTATTTATAAATAGCTTTTGTATGTAATGTAAAATTTTTTTAATTGGATTTATTTTTCTATTTCTAGGTACAAAATAGTTTTATATAAGGCACCATAGATACTTTTTCATATAGTATGGCATTACAAATAAGTCAGCTTTCACCATATTGTCCAAGAAAAAATAATCTATTATGGATATAAATGAAGATATTCTAAATCTTTATCAATAGTCTTATAATCACATTTTAATTTTTATATCAGCGAATAACAATGGTCAACTATGTATATTAACGTGACGATTTTTTTCAGAGGTTATAAAATTATTAATAGAAACGTAAACATTTTCAAAAATTTTAAGATTAGTATTATTATTGTCATTAACAAAAGTTTTAATATACTTTTTATCATCTAACTTAATAACTGCTATTTCATTATCAGAACCAGGCTTTAAATATAAGTCAATTACTATTTTGACTTTAAAATTTGTTTAAATGGTATGCAGTAATGCGACTAATCTGATCTTGTCTATAATGTCCAAACCTAATTTCTAAACAATCTATTTGAATTTCATCTGATATACTTTAAAATATTTAATTTTCTAATACAATATTTTTAATTCTAGTAAACCATAGATATTTTTTGTAAGTTTATAGATCCAGAGAGATTTCTATTTATCATAATAAAAAATTTATTTAAATAAGCAC
>KQ435829.1:48777-66622 GCA_001276565.1 Melipona quadrifasciata | reverse complement strand
CAATGAAACAAATAAGTTCATTAAAAATTTAATTGACTAGTATTTTATAATAGTATTTTAAAAAATAATCTATATCCATATTAATCTATATCTTTATCATATAAGTATATATATCATCACATAAGTTGTACATAACTTATAAATTTAAAAAACAAACTATTCAGTTGATATGTTTTAAACTAAATCATTTAATTGTAATATATCTTAAAATGTGTACGAAATCATTTATAAAAAATAAAGATCGATTCTTTCCTGGAGAAATATTATCTGTAATAAATGACAATAATTTAAAAATCTATGTTTTTCAAAGCCAATGTAACCTTTTTAACAACAACAATTTATTAACCCTTTGCACTCGAGAGGTGAGTCTCACTCACCATGTGGTGTGATGCCGCAACTCGAGCGGTGACTGTCGCTCACCACCACTTGGTTTGCTGCAGAAGACCCACTATTCGACAGTTCTGAATGGATTAGTTGTCCAGAATCCGAAGAAATACCCTCGAAAATACCGTTTATAGCCGGCAACACACCTGCAGGACCGTATATACTCGCAGACAAGAAAGAACCGTTGGATTTTTTCAAACTGTTTTTTACTGATGAACTCGTGAATGAAATAGTTACTGAAACATATAATTACGCTAGAAGAGAGTTAGAGAATAAAACGCTATCACTGTACTCGATATGGCGAACTTGGGACGGCTGCCACTTGACAGGAACAATCCTAACTAATAGGAAGGATTTGCCAAATCAAATAAAAAAACCAAAATTTGGCACGAAATCGACAGTAGCATTCCGCAAAAGAAATACCTTAGTTTTACCATGAAAAGACAAGAGAGTTGTCACGTTCTTGACGAATTGGAATAATGCAGGAATGACTCCTGTGAGAAGAATGTTACAAGGTGGTGTTGAAGTTGCCCTTAAGAAGCCTAATGTTGTAATAAATTATATAAAACATATGGGCGATGTCGATCGTGCAGATCAATTAGCCGGAACGTACTGTTTCTTACGAAAATCCTTGAAATGGTGGCGTAAAATGTTTTTTTGGGGTCTGGAAATTTGCTCAATAGATTCATATATACTTTATAAAATGACTAAACAGCAGAGAGGAAAACAGCCACTTAGTCATTTGCGGTATGTGAAAACCTTAGTTCGACAATTGACTGGGGATTTTCGTCAGACACGTGCTCGATCTTCAACTTCAACCTCCAATTCCGAAAACACCCGCCTAGATGGAAAGCTGCATAACATTCTAACAGGAGTTAGGAAGGATTGCAAAGTCTGTTCTCGAAGAAATAAACATGGCAAAAGACATCAAACGACATACTATTGTGATACTTGTCCCGAAAAGCCGGGCATACATCTCGGCAATTGTTTCATAAAATATCATACAAAGCAAAATTACAAAGACTAATGTTTAAGAAATTATCTTTGTAAAAATGTAAAGGTACATTGAATATTAAAATATAAAAGTTTTGTTTGTTACTTTGTGCGTGTAATCATTTTACGTTAGAGGTAGTAAATTCACTGTGAGCGCTGCGAAACGTCTCGAGTTGCTGGTTGGTCTGCGCGGAAACGGTCTCGAGTGCAAAGGGTTAATATTCATTTTATGAATTTTAGCAAAACATAAATAACATTTTTAAAATCATACAACACATGTTGTAACAAAAATCACACAAAGAGTTGTAGCAATATCAATGCTGTCATTTGTTGTACCAATTAAATTTTCTTTCATGTAAGATTTTATATAAATTTTATCTAATACTGAGGGAGCTGTAAATGTATTTAAAGACCCTGGATGCAGCTGGGAAGGAGATGGAGGGAGGAAAGAGAGTGAGAAGAAAGGCGCGATGTTGCGTTTTGTCTCGGGAGTCACTGCCTAGACTCATCCAGTGGGGCTGATGGCAGCGACTCCTTTACCCCAGGACGCTTGTTGTTGTAACTAACCCGCCGCTACTAGGCTTGGCGCCCTACACCCTTTTTTAGAGGGGGGGGGGTCCATACACGCTGCTTGCTTAACATCGAAGATTGGTAGGACCTCGACGCTAGGCGCGCAGCCACTTGCGGCTTGGCTAGTCGAGTGTTCGAAACTCGTAGTCGAGGAATCGTAGGGCCGCTACAAATACTAACAATATAAGTACCAATGAAATTTTAAAGACGATTTTTCCTCTTTAATATGTACTAAAAATTATTTGACAGCGTATTTGAACTTATCTATTAAATAATAATCTGAAAAATATATAAAATAAACTCTTGCTAATTTTACAATCTACCTGCATGTGAATATATGAGATAAAGCATTGAAAAAGTTATAATTAAAGAATTAACAAGTTAAAGGAATGTCACTATTACAAAACTAAATTTGTAATCTGCAAACAAATAAAATCCTATTATTTTTCCCATTACTTATTTTTAGTAATTCTAATAAATTTAGAACCACATCTATTAGAATATTTTTATCATTTATATTGATATTCTGTAGAACATTTATTATTTTTTAATATCCATCACACTATTTTTTTTCAGCCTTTAATAAAAATAGTTATTTTCAAATTGATCAAGAAAAATCAAAATTTAAACAAAGATAAATAATATATTCTTTTTTTAACAATAATATTCTACTTTTCATCTATGTTAGTCAATTTGACTGTACTATTGAATTCTTTAAAAATTTTGAAGAAAAAAAAACATGTTTTCAACTTTCCACACATAATAATATTTTAAATAGCTAAAGCCTCTTACCTTGTCTTCTCTTCCTTTCTATTTCTTTAAATTTATGAAACAATACAAAGTAGTGCACCACTTTTTAATAATAATAATAATAATAAGGAACAGTCATTACTTTTTCTATTCTCCAATCCATTACCGTAAATTCAACATCTCTTTTCGCAAGATGTCGATGATAAAGCACTGAATATTTTTCGATGAATTGTATTATATTTAACTAGTTTTGCTTTGCTTTTTCGTTGGCAACTTAAAAACATGCACTTTTGAATTATTTCCAGCAAATTAATTGCCATTCTACGAATGTTATTTAAAAACAGCACATAGTATATATACACTAGCAATCTTTTCATTGAGTAACAACATAAAACTGGCCATGTTTTTGTGCACAATGCGTTGTGCTCCATGTACAGAGCAATTTGATTTCTAGAGGACGCTACAAAAATTCGACTTTCCTTTTGTCCTATAAAAAGATGATAGATAAAGATCTACATGTTGTACACATATTCTCAATTAAATTTTTCAATTATTTTTCGTATTGTTGATTGTCTCTTTTCATGTATTCATTGCTTCATTCAAATGATTATAATTACAGTTCCGAAAAGTCTCGATGGTGAATCGACGTGAAATAAATATGAAATTTTAGCTTCGTACATTTATTAGTTTTCAAAATGTTAATAAAGATTTTCAATAATCACATTGCACATTATAGTACAATATATTAAATTCTGTATATACGGGTGAAGTACATTAATACAATAATTATCGCTATATCAATCACTATTGATGACTTTATATATATATAAAAATTCATATACACAAGAAATTTCTTTTATAAAATCAAGTTTTGAAACTTTCGAGTTTCAAAAGTTTCAAGAGTTTCGAAACCTTACAATGTTTTGGATTTGAATTTAGAAATTAGTGTCGAAATTAGAACTCATCTCTAATTATAATAAAAACATTAAATGATCGACGTAATTGTCAACCGTACTGGCAATAGGTTATGTTTCATGAAACTATTTTAATTTCTCAGTTCAAAACAAAATATCTAATAAAATTTTTTTGAATAATTTTCGCAAGAAATGTTTTAAGCTCAACTGGAAAAGAATTGATACGTTTCGAATGTTCTTTTCACTTGAAATATTATTTAAAAATAATTAATACGTTGATCGCCAAATAGAAACCGAGTAAGTTTTTTACAGAACCACGAATCCTTAAGTATTCTATTGTTTCTATGCTTTTTCTATATTTTTGTTTTTTATTCTTCTTTTTATGTTTTTGTTTCTATTCTTTTTGTTAAGTTTATGACATGTACGTGCTTCAATGTTGGCTTGTCAAATTAGAAGTTTTTACACATTTTTTGCATCCCTCAAGTGCAGATTAGAAATTTAGAGAATTTACAACGAGACTCTTAAATCCCATAATGTTTTCTCAATATATCACAAATAACTATTACAATAATATGTATTTTTATGTAACGTAATTACTATTTCAAAAATTTACTATATTGTAAAATTTACTATAATATTTGTTATATCGTTATTTGATATCGAGTTCAATTTGCATAATTTAAGAATGATTTATTATTAAAGACTCATTTTGGTACAAAATATTTCTTCTATTATCTACTAAATATTTCTTGCTTTAAAATTTAAAAATATTATTACTCAATAGAATTTTCTCAACCAGATACGAGTGCCGCGGCGATCAAAATGTTAAATATTAATAATATTATAAAAATGTATAAGATCTTGGTTGGCATTATTTTCCAAAAATTTGAGTAACTTTACAGTAAGCAAATAATAATAATAATCAAAAAGTAAATCAAAATATAGTAAATACATGTAAAATATAAAAAAAGTTGAAAATTTGCATCGTTCCAAAATCGATTTTAAACTGAGAGTAATATGAAAAATGACTTTTACATTCGCATGCAGTGCACAAGACTTCTCTATCACAATTTCATAATCTCGAGTCGAATGAAATGATCAGAAAACTTGTAATTTCGAAACATTCTTAGCAAAACCACGTTTCACGAAATATAAAAAATATATTACATGTTAATTAATAATTAAATTAATTTGTCACGTAAATTACAGAAACATAAAAATTATTTTTTATATTATTTTTGAAATTCAATTTGACTTGTATTTGTCTCTTCAATAATGACAAAGATCGATTGTGTTCTAATAAATGAAACATTTTAATATATGGATCACGCAATGTGTTTAAGTGATTATTGTAACAGCACGTTACCATGAAAAAACCAGTTAACAAGATTTATCCGATGACGCACTTATTTTCATACATACATATAAATACATATAAATACAACGACCTCCGATCTTTGTTATCATTGAAAGATACAGCAATGTTCCCGAATCGCCCTAATACGTTTTTATTATTTATGGGCGTATGTCATGGTTTATAGGACATATGCATAAGAATATATGTCATGATGCATCTGCATTCAAATTCAGTGTTCGATAAGGAACTTCATAGAAAGCACTAAAGGTTATCGATGTAATTACAACAGAATCGTGGATTGAAAATATCGCGGATATATAAAGCGAAGTTATCAATTGAATGGTTGGTAAAAAGATTCTGGTGCAGTACACATAAGCAGTAAAACATGTCTTTTAAATTGTTCGGTTTCTTGTTGTTATTCCTTTTAATCGTCGTGATTGTGACAAATGTTGTTGCTGATTCTGGTATGTTTTCTTCTGAAATGTTTATTTTACAGTCTGTTTAGTTTCCATTCATTTTAATCGTATAGCCATTTATTTAATCATGTGGCATTAATAATATTGATCATTTTTTGTCAGGAGGAAAAGGAGAATGTATACCGGGTAAAAGTTATTATGACGGATGTAATACTTGTTATTGCCATAAAAGTGGATTTATAGGCTGTACCTCATTGTCTTGTAAAGAAATTGATCTCGAAACTGGTGTTAACAAAGAGGTTACGAAAATACCACCCCCGCCCGACTTTTGGAAGAATTCAATTGCTTAAATTGATATATATTGGACAGCATAGATTAGACCATCTTTACAATGAATTATCTTATATTTGGTTATTAATAAACAAGATATAAAAGAGATGTTCAAACTCGAAAGAAATAAATTGTTAGTTTAAAAATTCAATTAAATGTTTAACATTATTTTCTTTGCTATTCTCTCTACTTATAAATATCGGATATGTGCTAAATTATATAATACAATGATATCTTTGTACTTTCTTTATATGTCGTTGCCTAATTATATGATAAAAAAAAAAATACATTGCTCGAAAAATAGAAATAAGCACATATCACATTGTCACATTAATCCTTAGTCTTATGATCTTTTTTCCAAACTTCTTAGATAAGTATTAATTATTATAATTACATCATATTGGATGTAAAATATTGAAACATTGTATGTGATTTATGCCTTCTAATTTAGAGAATTTAAATGAAAAATTCTAATTCGAATTGCGTGGCATTGTAATTTTTTTTCTGTATATAATCTTATGTATGCATGTGTATAACCTTATAAGAGGTATTATAATATACATATGTATTTACGTAAATACATAGAAAAAGTACATAAGTAGAAAAATTCCATTATATAGAAAAAAAGTTTCAAATGAAACTTACTTTGTTTAGAAAGAATCATCTAATGATGATCGCCAGAGACGATTTTTATGCAATTTCTATAAAGATAATTAAAATGGAATCTACATAGAAATTTGCTTTCATTATTAAATGTTATAATAAGTAAACTGTAGGTACTATGATGATAATTATTTCATTCATAGTACTACAAATAATAATAATGATAATAATAATAATTATGATGATAACTATATTAACTCCGGATAAACAACAACATATATTTAATAAATTACAAGGATAAGTTTTCTTGATGAATGTTGACTAAAGAATGCTTAACAAGTGTTTTCTTATAACTATATATATGATGGTATAAACATTTAAATTCACTGTGACAACGAAATAATGACAACGAAATTGTAATATCAATTTATAAATTTTTGCTATTTTACAAGTTGGCGCTGCTCAATATCAAATGATAAAATAACTTATAACAAAATATCTGATAATCAAATATTGAAGAATGAGTAATGAATGAAGTATTATACGAAAGAAGAATTACGAATGAATTAATATGTTAGATGTCAGCTATATATATAATAGTATAAACATCTCTATGGTGATAAATAAATAAAATATGAATTTACAGATTTTCTATTGTTAATGAGTTTTAAGAAAGTTGATATCGGTTTATCGGAAACGAATTCCTCGGCGGAACGATTGTGGAAACGCAAATGGCGTACATTTTAATTCTGCTGAGATAACGCTACAAAACTACTTTCGATGTTTTATATATTTCTAAATTATGCACTGTTATTTTGTGTTCTTATTTTTGTGTTAATTTTCCATAAAAATCGGCAGTTTAATTGTGTTGATTTACCATAAAAAGCGGCAGTTTAATGATCATAAATTTTGTCTGAGTGGTCGTGTTTCCGAGATTTCAGGATGATATTTACTTTCATAAATGAAACTATTTATTTTTATTTAGATGGTTATATAACCTGTTTCATGATGAATTACTAATTAAGTATTGAATGATTTTGGTGTTCCAAGATCATTGTAGATCGTTTATTACTGTTCAAAACTTATCTTCAATGAATGTATGCAGCAAGATTTAATTCTTCGGAATATTTCGTTGGTTCAGTCATGAACATAAACGCCAACTCAGATTAATAATATGAATTATTGTTACTTTTGTTTATATGATAACAGAAGCTACTACGTAGATATTCTCAGTTACAATCTCTTTGAAGGAATCATATTACTATGGTCGACAGTACGTGTACTTCACTTCGGTATCAGTTTAACTTACGATAGCTCATTATACATCGAATGAAATTATTGATATGACTTGACTTTTAGGAAAAGGTCAAGGAAATTGGAAACTGCATGTTTATGCAGTTCCACGAAAGATTTCTCAATCGTCCAATGTGACAATTCGAAGATGTGAAGTTCGTTGGAGAGAATTGATGCCGGGTAAAATGTCATTTCAAATATGTACTAAATAATAAATAATCCTATTTATTTTAAAGTATACATATAGTCTCGAAAATGAAATATTTTGTTTCCTACAGAATAAATTTTTAAACTAATATTTTATTTGAAAAATATTGAAAATATTTAGATTTCGTCTTAAAATGTTTTATTTATTTTCTTTATTTTGAATATTGTTACTGAAAATAACGATGCATATTCAATATATCTATAAATATGAGTAGTTTCTTAATCTCTTTTTATTTTCTTTGCACCATATATCGCAATCCAACTGAATGATTTTTTTATGTGCAAAAATAAAATAGAAGTAAATAATGCGACTTCTCAGTTTTAAAACACATTCAACCTTCCACTATTATTTACTTGTTTTTACCTTAATTTCTTTCAATAAAAACTCTTAGGTTTTATATCAAAGAGTCGAAGAAACTACATTACTTATAACTTAATAATTTAAGCAAGATTAAAGTGTTTTATATCATGTTACAGATTTTATTTTATTCTATTTTGTTTAAATTGATTTATATGAATTAATTTAATTGTTTGAATTGAATTCTCAAAATGAAAATATTTTATTTTCTTTTTTAATTTTTATTTACTTAAAAAATTCTTGAAATGTTTCCCATCGCATTCAATACACAGTTGTGCCATTTTTATTAAATTCTTACGAACATTATTGTAATGTGTTTTGCTGTTTTCTTGCATTAAACAATCTTTTCTTTCAATTGGTCAATACTTGTAATTTCTTATAGAATTGACTTGGTATCCAAATGACTTTGTAAGTAAAACTCAAGAGGATCATGAGATCGTTGGAAATATTTCCAACAATATTTCAAGTGATTCGTAACACTGAAAGTATTTGTAAACATTGGCAGCAGTATTAGTTTATTACGAGATAAGATTGGTAAGTCAAGCCTTACTTAAATATATAATGCTAAATAAAACTTTAGAGTTGATTTTCTCAGAAATGAAGCGCCGGACGAAAAAATTTTGTTTCTTCTCTTTGACTTATTTCTTCTCGTAGAATCATCTTATACTCAATTGCACCACCAGTTGCAAGCCTGTATAAAATATAAATAATACAACGAAATTGATAGAATATCTTCAGGAATAGAGCGGCAACAGATTTTGAATTTGCGATTTGATAGAATATCCCATTGTTAAATTGTGAGCATTATGCTAAAATGTATTTATCAACATTTTATACAAAGGAAAAAAATGAGCAATCTGGTAGACTGTCAATGACCTTTCCGATCGTTGAAAAAATTTCGCAGACATAGTGCAATGTTTTTAATTAAAATGTGATAAAAATTTAATTTTCAGGCAAAGAAAGCATAAATATGTTAAATATGAAAGAACCAGGCCCGTATAACGCTTCAACAAAATACTAACGCCCGTTTTCTGTTTAACCGGCATTATATTTTAAACATATATAAAAACTAACATTTGTTCAGTCTATAAGAAATTTTTTTTAACTTCATTTATGCAGAAATACATATTAACTAAATACTGTAGCTTGAATTTAAATTTGTAAATCAACTTTTTAATAGTTACGTAAATTTATATTTTAACGAAGCTTAATCATTTTCAGTAATATATATCCATATACGTTAAAAGACTTTCTTGACTCTTTTAAATGGAACAGTAAAAATATTTTTTAGTCGAAATTCAATAGAAAAAATTTGCTGTCTATTTTGTCTATTTTGTCTGTCTAAGACAAAAGATTTATAAGCCTTATTGTATTTTTATGATGCAAATAACCATTGGACATATATTTTAGCATTTTATATGAATGAATACAATATTTTATTTAACATATTTTATTATAGTTTCATTCGTACATCTACGCAATGATTAGTGTATACAAAAACACACAATAATACTAAAACATTTCAATTAATGTAAAGCTAATGTATTGACATACAGTAAATCATAAAGATACAGAAATGTATAATTGTATTAATAACGATGAAAAATTGTCGATAATTATAATCCATTCAATAAATAATCCATTTGATCTTATTTAGTTATTTATTTATTTATTTATCTCATTTACTTATTTTTTTTCCAATATATGGGCTTTACTTTCACAGTTCGTTTTTTTTTCAAAGATGATTTCACATCAAATAGCTAGGAAAGTAAAGGTACTTTTTTCTGGAAAATTGCAATTGAAACGTCTCTAAAAACAGCAAAAATTTTTTTTCATGACTAAATCTACCATTGTCTTGAACGGTGTTCCTTCATTATTTTATACAACTTTAAAGGATTTAATTCTAATATTCAAAGTTCAACAAAGTGCTGGAAAAAATCGAAAAGTTTGTTACAAAGGGAAGATTTCATTCACCAAATGGTATTTAAAAAAAGTTTTTAAAACATTTTCGAAGATGTTTAAATTTTTACAATTTTTGAGATGAACATATCTTTACTTTCCCACTCATTATATGATATAAAATCATCTTTGAAAAAAATTGTCAAAATAAAGGTTCTATACTTTAAAGTAAGAGCAGTGAATTGTTATATTTTTCTTTTACAAAATTTTATTAGTTCAAATTATCGACAATTTTTCATTGTCATTGGTTATACCCTTCACTGTACGTATGTGTATGTATATACATATTTGACGAAAGTTAAGAAACAACTCTGTTTATACAAATATATAAGTAACCATTAAACTGCGGATGTTCATGCACTAAAATTCAATAAAAAGAAAAAGGGCATTTTATCCCTTAGAATTTATAAGCTTAGCAAAAAGAAAAATTGAAAAATCTAAATATAATTATAATTTCACAATAAATTTTATTAACTATTAACATACATATAGTATTACACCCATTGCGCATTAGTATTACGCCTTAATAGTTTGTTTTTCTCTCCTTCGTTATAGCATGTATTCGTACTGATACGTTTAGTTTTTTTTTTTTAGAATATAAATCAACGAACTGTCGCGCAATTGCGTTGTTTGACATTGTGCCTAATATAATACACGAGTGTTGCAACAAACATTATTTTGCTTCTTTCGCTTACTTTTGTAAAATCCATCGTACGAAAAACGAGGAAGGACAAAGGCAATATTTTTATATTCATATTGTCCTTATCTTTCATGTATAAGTTGAAATTAAAATAATCTTACATGTACAAAATTGAAGTTAAAATATTTCTGGTAAAATTAATAATTTTTCGGTATAGATAAATTAATATATTTTTTAGAGAGAATACAGAACTCTATCAATTAAAACATAAAGAAACATATGATTCCATTAAAAAAAAACGAAGATGACCTTGAAATCTTCAAAACTCTTCCATCTATCATATTTAGCATAGGCCCTTCCTATAAGGAGACTGCAGAATTTTTATTATCGTATCTGTAAAAATAACACAGAAATTCAAATGCTAATTTTTACTAAATAATCTTGTTGAAATACTGACAATGAATATTGAACGTTAAGATTCTGAGAATTTTAACCAATCAAGAATCAAATTATTTGGATAAATTAAAAGAATAGTATATGCAATAGATATAAAATAATGCAATATGTTAGTATATATGCAATATATTGTTAAACATTAATAAACATGCAAAATATGTAAAATAAAAAATAGTTTTCTTAAACGACGTAATGAATTTTAACTTCTATATGTTTGTAGAAATATATTATTTTTTCTTATAGAAATATGCTTTTGCATAAACATTCACAATCTAATCGTGAGTTTACCACAGGTTATCATGATAAACTATGTGTAGGATTACGTTGATGAGTCAGCAACGACGTCATAAAATCTCTGAGTCTTATTTCTTTACTTTTTAAAAATTCGCAGTAAACAGTATTCATGTGAGAAAAATTTTACTACTCGGAATTCTAGATAGATAAAACAGTGGAAATTAACAATCGATTAGTATTACAGAATACTAATATGAAAACAATAAAAAAATATAGTAGTATAGATGTCAGTTAATGTCAGATCAATGTCAATTAATTACGTGATCCATCATAAACAATAACTTACCATGTAATGTCATGATGAATCGATTAGACCAGTGATCGGCAAACTTTTTTTTGGGAAGAGCCAGATCGTAGAAATTTTTGGCTCGGCGGGCCAGGTAGTAAACTCGACATGTGCAATTGCCTATGGTATGGTCAACCCTTCGTCGGCATTCTAATCCTTGTGTAATTTTTTCTTTATTAGAGTATTTAATAAATTTTGTTCAAACTCGCCGTAACCGGATCCTAAGACCGTCGGACAATAATTCTACTCATAGCGCAACAAAAATAAAACAGGGTCACAATTCTTTTAATAGGATATGGTATTTTTACATAATATTTATACATATTTTGCTGATACTCACAAAATAAAACGAATAAAATATTTCAATTTATTAATAAACCTATTAACAGATTAAGTTTTGTACTAATGCGATGAATGTAATTATTTTTTCTGAGATAATATTTTATCACACTGGAGTTTAAAATTAGTTCCTATCTGCAAAGTTTGTCTGTAAATGGTCATCTGTTAATAATGATCTGTATTGCGATTTTACATATTTCATTTTTGAAAAAGTCTTTTCACATTGGTAAGTACTTCCAAATACAGATATAAATTCCGGAGCACATGATTTTAATTGACCGTATTTATCTTCCGGAAGATATTTATAGAATTGGGTTAGGTCCATTTCTTTAAACATCATTCTTATCGTATCATTTTGTGCATCAGTCACTTCCAATTGAAGTTCTGACGGAAGCTCCTCAATTGTGCAACAAATGGATTTTGAAATTTTGAAATTTCTTTTGCACTTGCATCAAGATCCGAAAAACACTTGTAATTAACTACTTTAAGTTCAGGAAATATATCCGTCGCGAATTTTTTTGAAAACGGGAATTTCGCTAATACTTTAAATTTTTTGCAGCATGGAAAATGGCCAAACTTGTTTAATGTGATTTATGTTTCAATGCAAATTTTCGGCGATATGATTTTACGATAAAATACATTTCACATATAAGCTCTATTTTTTCCCTGTAATTTTAAGTTAAATTCTTTAAGATATCTCACGATGTCTGTAGCAAATGTTAATTTCCACGACCATTCATTGTTAGATAATAGTGGCTGTGGGCAGATTTTCTCATTTAGAAAAATTTCTATCACTTCTTTGAGTTCAAAAAATCTCAATAAAATTTTCCATTGCTGAGCCATAGGATTTCTGTGTGGTGGTAGAGCAAATCAGGATATTCGGTTTCAATCTCTAATAAAAAATCACGAAACTGATGATGGTTAAGTGTACAAGAGCGAATAAAGTTGACTGTTGACACAACTGGTTCAATGACACATGACAGATTGAGGTGTTTTCTAGAAAGAACCTGCTGATGAATTATAACCCAATTACAATTATACAATGTATAACCAGACGTCTTGAATTTCGTCACAAGCCTTAAAAATTTGTCCAACTAATCCATTCTCCGTTCCACACAAATTTTTACCACCATCAGTTGTCACACATTTTAACTGATTCCGTTGCAAATTGTACTGTGTTAGCATTCGACTTCCTTGAAGATATCTTCGCCTGTAGTGGTTGCATGCAGACTATTTACAGAAGCTAATATCTCAATCACCTCAAACTCAGTATTGATAACTCGAACAAACAAAAACAATTTAACAGTATCTGTTGACTCATCAACAGCCAACGAAAACCACATGAAATTTTTTGCCTTGTCTTTTAATTGGCTCTTGATATGGCTCCCGATGTCTTCAACCCTTCTAGCAGTTGTTCTCGCGGAAAGACTGACAGAGCTAAACAAATCCACTGTTTCTGGGTACATTTCTTTGATTGCAAACGTGATTTAATTAGTTCACCATCGGTAAATGGTTTCCCTCTTGTGGCTAATAAATGAGCTATTCGTAAGCTGACTTTAGTTACTGCTTCATTGTGTGTTTTTAGTTGCACGAATGCGTTGTGATGAAGCATTCCATTTCAAACTTTTCAATTTTAGTAATCGTTCATTTTCTGTGAGTTTTGCATATTGCGTCGCGTGTTTAGTTTGTGGTAATAACGTATATTGTATTCTTTTCGAATAGCTATTATGTAAGTACATAATAAACATAATACTTCATCATTTATTCTATGACAAAATATTTCACACACCATTCTGCTTTAAAAGCACAACATTCGAAATCTATCTTTCTCTTCTTATTTAATCTTGACTGTGACATGGCCACAGTGGGAGTATCAGCGCTCCGGTGTGTGAATTAATGTCCGTGTTCCCTCGTTCGGCGTTTTTTATTCTATTTTATTTTATTTCCGTGGGAAGTTTGATTAATGTAAGATAGAATGAGTAAGATAGTAGTAAGTTGATGCACGTAAAAGTGCTGTGAGAAGACTGAGCGCGCTGAGTATACTGGATGTAGACATTCGCGTCAGTTCCTGAAAACTATTGATCACTCTGCTGGATTGCTAAAAACTACTGATGAACTGCCTTGTGTATGGTTTTATATAGACGTAAATTCTATTGTGTTTTCCCCAGTTTCGGGATTAGGAAGGTAAGCTAATTGAGTCAGGATGTGTCGTTGAGCGAGGTCTGTCCCGTAAGTTAATATTTACAATTACCTTGGGCGTAGGATGCGTCTCTTGCCATATGTTTTACATTTATTTATAGCGAAGACAGTTGCGATAAAGAAAGGCACTTTTACTGAGCCTTGGAATTAAGAGTCAGGCATGACTATAACAAGTAGAAAGTAGCGGAAGACATGAAAATACGGGTACGGGAAATCTATGCCGTGGAAAAAATTATAAATTTGAGTTACTATTTCTGACATGATGAATTTGTTTTTCGCATCACACTCTGGTCCTCGGTAAGACCGAACAAAATGTTTCGTGTTGCTCTGCTGGTGCAAGACCGCCTCGACACGCAGAAAGTTTGGTTCCAGCCAAAATATTTTATTTAGGCTTAGTCATTGTTTTAACCATACCGATCCCTTCCAAATCCTACTTCCCTTTCTAATGCAAGAAAAAGTACAATTGGATGGGACAACGACACGGCAATTTGCAAGGTCTCAGCGTGGTCGTTTTTCTAAGCAGTCCATGAACTACCTTAGCAGCTGTTGGGGTGTTTTATAATTGATTTTCTAACTTGATAGACTGATTCGGAAATTTTTGTTCTGTTCTACAACAGAAGGTAATAAATAAAAAAAAAATAATAATAATAATAAATGGAAATAAAATCGCAGAACGTCGTGACAAACAGTACCACATGCGTCGCTAAAGCAAAACTGAGAGAACTAGCAACACGAACAGACTGCAAATATGTAAGTATCGCGTTACAGCGCTTAATTTGATTTATTTTTAATTTTTTTATGTCAAAGACAATATTAACTTGCCGGTCGGATGAAAACAGGCGGCGGGCCGTAGTTTACCGACCTCTAGATTAGACTGTAGTGCAGACTATAAACTTTTCTTCTGTTTTCGGTTTCAGTCAAAATAAGCATATATTCATAACATTTTAATGAAATTCTAATGAAAAAAATACCTTTTAGTTTTAGTTTCTAGAAGCGATAAACTTTTCGAAAGCCTGAAGAATTACAACGGCTGTCTCTGAATATTTTCTAACGTAAGATTCCAAATTTCTGAGTAGACGAAAATCTGTTTGAAATCTATCTGTTTGATATCTATCAATAAGGGAGAGGATGAAAAAAAATGTTATAATTTAACTTTGAATGTTTCTGTATAGAAAAGTGCAAGTTTCTAACGAACATATTGAAAAAAGCTTGTCTAGAAAAAAAAATTTTTAATTCATTATAAAAGCATCTTTTCTGAATGCAGAATATAATTTTCTTATCTTGCTTTCCAAAGATACCAAATAATCTCCAATCAAAGAATAGCAATGAAATAAATTTAAACGCTCAAATGTTGAATAAATACAAATCCAACATTTCATGTAATACGCTCTAATACTAATTAATTTGGTAATTTTACATCAAACAGAATAATCAGATAACTTTGGAAATCACATTTGCAAAAAATTGAAATATGCTTGAATATTAACAATACATCTTTACTGAAGTCCATTATGAAATATACTTTTCGATTTCTTAAAATCATAGTAATAAGTAATAATAAGTAATTAAAAAATGTAGAATAGGACTCCGTTTTCAAGGAAACAGAGTTCGATCTTGTGTAATTAAGAGTTAGATTGATTACGTCATAATAAATTGTGGAATTGAAATTTTTTCGAACATAAATTGTCTTACGAAAAAATTACGAGAAATATTTTAAATTTTAAATTTATTTTTTCACACAGAAAGCTGCATATTTTATTAGATTAAACAGAAAGATACGATCTATAAAAATTAACAGATTCGTTTCCTAACTTTCGATTATGATCATCGGAAGGCACACTAAATCCATTTTTCACAATTTTGATCTTTCGTAGATTCTGTTATTTCTAGACATTTTCCAGAAAGTATGCGCATACATACGCAAATTCAATGTTAAATAAACAACTTTATAGGAAATGCGGAAGGACATAATTATAACAGAATCAAGGATTAAAAATGTATATGCAGTAAAATGCATGATCGAATAATTGCTAGAAAGACGATAGATTCCATCAGGTGCAGTAATACGTGAGAAATATGTCTTTTAGATTCTTTAATTTTCTGTTCTTTTTAATTGTTGTAATTGTTGCTGTTGATTCTGATAAGTTTTTCCTAAAACAGTCTGTTCAACTTTTATTTATTTTAATCATATAATGTATGTCATTTTTTGTCAGAAGAAAGAAGAAAATGCGTGCGGGGTAAAAGTTAAAATGATGGATAATGATGGATACTCATCTATCGTACATACTGTCGTCGTATATAAACTAATCCCCGCTGATATTTGGAAAATAACGCCTTTTATTAAGACTATAACGATATATATAAAAAAATATAAAATATTTGACCAATTGTTTAAATTGACTTTCATTATGTCATTATGTATAAAATCATGTGCATAACGAACTATATTGAATTTGATAATTCAAAATAAACATTTAAAAGGAATAAATTATTATTTTGGAAATTCAATTGAATAGTTAACATTATTTTTCTTTATCACTATCCCGTCTTAAATAACTGAGACAAGAGTTATATTATAAATATTGCACATTGCATTTACATTTTTTTTATTTATCGTTGCTTAATTGTATAATAAGGAAAAAACAGTTATTCGAAAGATAAAGGCAAATACTTATCACGTATATAGTATTAAATTTATGTACGAGCACTCTCTTTTGTATCTAATTGTGTTTGTTCAATATATATTTTTAATATTATTACTTCGTCCCTTATTCTATTCACAAAATTTGCATTATATAATATACTAGCTCATGCGCCACAAACGTGCAATTGTAAGTACAATTCATGTATGCAGTTTTCTCGAAAGCTAGAAGAGACTGATACATATTTTTGTTAGAGGGAAAAATTATTTTTGTAACATATTTAAAAATCGGTAAGGAATCAGTAAGGAATTAATCTACAAGTTGATCGAATTATTTTATGAATTATAGTCATGGAGCAATTAAATTATATTGTACTCAATTGCATGATAGTTTGTAATCCAGCTCATTTATTATTAATTATTATATATTATTAATTTAATTACAACATAATTTGCAATTCAAATATTTTGTTCACTTAAATTAAAATGTAATTCGGTTAAATTCACAGTTAAAATACAATTGAATCCAGAATTACGAATCAAAAGATAATAAGAATTTTAAAAAATCGAGATTAAGAAATAATAAAAATTAAGAAGTGAAGAAAATCATGTGGTCATCGATGTGTCATCGATGATTAATCGATGATTAACCATCCTACGCAAAGCTAATCTTGCTGGAGCGGATTCTACTCGCTCTCGTGATCCTTCTGGGAATTGGCGTAGCCGCATTTGAGGCTTTCCACTCCTCTGGGCGGAGAAAATTCCGGATGCAGGTGTGGTCCTAGGACTGTTGAACGGCCTTCAAGGTTTTTGATTCCGCCTACAGCCACAGCGAGTGCATCGTTCTTGTCATTGT
>KQ435829.1:22571-40461 GCA_001276565.1 Melipona quadrifasciata | reverse complement strand
TTCCTTTTTCGCTCTTCTGATTGTCTTTCAAGTAATTATTTGTACAAAGTCATCTATATTTGTACAAATTGGACTAGACTCGTTACAAGATACTATAAATTATTATAAGGTTGAATATAGTTTATAGATAAAAATTATGAACAAATCGTTATCTATTTATGTTTTATAAATATTTAGACTTCCTTTAGTTTCATATAAATATATATGTATATATATGCATATTTTGGAAATAAGCAATACATACATTAAAATTACACATAAAAATTCTTTTCATACAAACTAAACTTTATTCAATAATGTAAATATGTCCAATGAACTTTTATCCTACTATCCTCAAATCAAAAACTAATTATACAAATACTGGTGACACACTGTATATAATAAAGATCTCATAGCTTAAGTAAAAAAATATTTCAAGAATATAATATTATCCTAGCAATAAATGCAATTTAAAATTACGTGCTTCACATGCTCCAATGCTGGAGCCTTTATTCTACAATTTATTTTTTTGTTATTTTTTATTCGTTAAGTTTATTGTACATCTATATATATTGTTATAAGTTGTAATATTGTTGTTTTGACACAATAAACGTTTTGTTAAAGAAGAAAAAAGGAGACGATCAGAAATATAATATCATCTTTTTTCAATTTTGTAATTTTTGATATTATAGGTCACTTGTCCATTTTTGTAACATCCTGTTTATATACTCTAAAACATAGAATTAACTATTGTATTTTCTTCTATATTGTTCATTTTTTCGTTTTTCCTTGTTTCCCTTTTCCTTCATATCTTTCCTTTCCGTTCTTCTCGATTTTTCGTAAAAGTGAGGATTGATTATTTAGTATTCAGGTCCGTCCTAGAATTAAAATAGCGTTCTAAAATTCTAAATTATTCCATATCAACAATAAGCGATGGAACATCGCGGTTTTCTGCTTTAATACCTTTCTCTTTAAATGATTTTTTTGTAATCGTTAAAGCGTGTCTTAATCCTTAATCCAAATATCTTATTAGCGTATCTTACTTCATGTGCGGAATTTTTGAAGTGTGTTCACGATCGAATTATGGTAAAAAATTGATTTTTCTCTCGCTAGTTTTGTATAGTTTCTCCGAATGTTCGGAGTTGTTCTTTGTACTTGATAGTTAAAACTTAATCAACAAACCATGTATATTATTGCGAGGCTCCAGTTTCGAGAAAATTGAAAGTATGAAAATGCATGCGATGCACATACGATTGAGTGCATACTTAGGTATGGTTTCATTCTGTTAGTTACTGGTTGTTTTTATGTATTGGTATTTATAATCATTGATAATATTGTGATTAAAATCACACAAGATATTTCTGTAAAATATTTTTGCATTACAAAAATTATTGAAAATTTTGATTTCGTTGCTGAAAATATAAGTTGCAAAATTAAACAATAAATTGAGTGTTTCTAGTGATCTTTCTAGTGTTCTTTCTCTTTAATGCTTATATAAATTGTTTCTTGTAACTGTGTAACGTTTTCTTTACATAGAGTGCTTTTACTGCCAAACTCACGGTTATACCTCATCCAACTATACTATAACAAGAAAATAATTTGCGTCATGTGCGCTGGACAGCACGATACGAGATTCTGTAATCAAACGTCAGAAACTCCTCGAACATAAACCAACTGCAAAGGCACTTTCTAACCCTTCTAACTATTCAAACTATTCTGTTTTATTAGCTTTCCTGGCCGCTAGCAAAGTGAAAATTCAATATAGGCAACAATTCCTCCCAACTTCGCCTATTCCAAAAAGTTTCCTTCACCTCACACCAAGTAGAATCCACCACAGATAGACAAACCACAGATTAGAACAATGAATATCATACGCAAGAGAGGTAGAGCCTCAACCAACTGAATTTCCTACCAACTCAAATCTTCTCGACGAAATAAATGAACTTAATTCAGCAGACTTAGACCAGTTCCTTAAAATCATAGCGCTCATCCAAAAATATTATATGAACTGCACCAACAACCTTTAAAAAGTCAGAGCTACTATCCTAGTAGTGAAAGGACTCGACAATGGCCAACCATAGAAATTCCATCAACATCATTTTATGGAATACTACGTTTGAAACGTTAGAGCGTTAAGAACAAGGTAGACGAAAATAAATAAAGTGAGTACATTCGTCAAGATATACGAAAGAATGTAAGCAAATGCATATAGAGGCACTTAAAAGAGTATACAAGTACTTAAGGGGTACACAAGGAGTAAAATTAAAATACAAACGCACTAATCCTAGCCTGTGTTTAAGCATTGATGCCAGTTAGGACCGAACAAGCGACGCCTTGTCATATAGCGGATATTTTATAAGAATAGAAAAAGTTTAGTAGCATGCAGAAGCTGCAAACAGAAGACGGTTGCTCTGTCAACCTATGAAGCAGAATTGATGGCCATAAGCGAAGGGGTGCAATCACTACTATGGATATGTAATCTGCTAGACAATCTAGGCATCAATGTAACAATGGATGAACCAATAGCATTAAAATCTGACAGTAAGGCAGCTCTCGATTAAATTAGAAAGGAAAAGGTCACAATGAGAACACGTCATATTAATCGAATATACCACTTTGTCAAACGTGAAGTAGCGAACACAAAATTGATCTTCGACATATTTCGTCACAGGAATTAACTGCGGACATATTAACAAAACAACAGTTAAGAGATAGAATAGTTAAACATTGTATAGCAGTGGGATTAATAATGAATAGAGACATGTAACTGTAAGGGAGGAATGTTAGGAGAAAGTCACGGAGCCATCGTTGCGATGTTTGATGGTATATTTGGATTCATTGTGTCAAAATTGTATTAAGTTATCAACGATCATATGGGATCGCATGTGGCGTGTCTCATTTTCGCAATATGTTCTTTCATCTCGTTTGGCATGGTGGCTTTCTTTGTACCGAAGACGAAAGGGAAAAATTACCAGGAAATTCGAGCGCTACTAATAAAACGCCAGGACGTGAGTACTTCGAGCATAGAAAGTCAGAACGTACAAGTAGAGTACGGAATATCAAGAGGCGAAGAAGGCGGAAAACAGGTCGAAATTAACAGCGACAAAATAGTAAACGTGGAAGTAGTAAACGCCGGATACAAGGAAGGAACGTGGAAGTAATAAACTTCGGACACGAGAAAGAAAGAAACGTAGAAATAGTAAACACCGGACAAGAGGGAGAAAGAAGCAAGGCAGAGAGAACCGAAGGAGAAAGCAGCGAGGCAGAGAAAACTGAGGAATAAAGAACTGAGCGTGAAACAAGCAAGAAAGAGAGAACCGAGGAACGAAGAACCGAGGGAGAAAGAAGCAAGGGAGAGAGCGAAGAATCGATGGACAAGGGATCAAGGAAGAAGTAACCGAGGGAAACAAAGGAAGAAGGAACGACAACACGTGACAGATCATCGTTGACGACGATTTGTCATCGAATATAGACTCACGATTCTCGTTAAATGAAAGAAACTGGAAGTGGAATGAACAAGGAAAGTGAAAAACACGGAAATTTAAAATCTAACGAGATTCTTAGAATTTCGGTCGATTCATGTAAAAATGTCAATTCATAATATCAATTGATTCGAAATAATTAAATAATAGGTTGGATTATTAAAACGTGAGAACAGTGACATGTTAAAAAGGTGAAGGATATTGAAGAATAAGAAATTATTAATGTAATAATATAAATATAATAATAATAATTAAAAAATATAATGTATGTAATATAGGTGGAAAAAGTGACATGTTAAAAAGGTTAGGGATATTGAACAAGAAGTTATATACAGGGTGGGTTACCACATATTGCCATCTAGATTTACGTCATTATTATTAGGCGTAGCGAAAAATGTATCAGATGAAGTTGAATGGTTTCGAGAGGGGCACATTTTGATGATACTAGTTTTTTGTAGGTGGACGTGTATAGGACATACGAAGGTCATTAGCGTTTTTTTAAATGGAATCATATATTTTTTATTGGATCAGTTGATGCATCTTGATATTTTTCATAAAAAAGTATTAACCTATTTATATTAAAAAATCATTAGTTTGAAGATTTTAATTTTAATTTTGTAAAATTATCGTATGAAAGACACGAAAGAAGAAAGATAGTATTCTTATATTTATATTGTCTTTGTCTTTCACGCATAGATTTTCATTTTTCACTCATAACTTCCAAACTATCCGTTGGACAAAAAAATTTTGTATACAAAAGTTGCATAGTTTAAAGGGGTACATTATGTAGTGCATTTATGTTTTTTATAGATGGAGGCGTTTCGGAGATTTAAAGGTCAAGGCAACTCTGTTGAGTTGCACGTTACCGATTATTGTTGATCTGGATGATGTGGTGGCCACGTTGTTGAAGTACGACACAGGGTGAAAATGGCTTCACTGCTGCTGTGTCGCCGTTCTGAACTGTACGCTAATATGGATTAAGCTTGTCTGAGCTTGAATCTGACTCGAAGGACCAATATTGTATCAGCGCGCCGGTGAATCTTGAAGATTGCTTCCCGCTTCGCTGAGGTTCTCTCGTTTTGCCTTTTACAGCAGTCGGAGAGATATTACGATTGCCGGTTTTAAGTTTTTTAAGACTTATATCTGACTAACTGTATACAATTGTTACGTGATGTGCAAGAAGTGTCTCATACGAACTGATTGACTCAAATGTTTCTGATAGACTGATCCCCGCGTGTTAGGAGACGGCATATTTATTGTGTCACGAAATGTGTCTACGTGACTTCTCGGAGCTAGCCACGACCCCCTTTGTTTATCCCTTAAGAGACTTTCTTAGAATACTCTAACTCTGCCTCTCAGGGTAAGATAAAGGTCCCATAGATAGGCACGTGCCAGGACATCTGGCACTTCTCCGCAGGTTAGAGTATACCAAGAACCTAGAGTATCCTGTTCTGATCCAGAACAATTTAATAGTTTCTACTATTTTTGTTTTTACTATTTCGATTTTAGTTTTTAGCAGTATTTTAATATTTTACTATTTTTATTATTAATTTACTGTTTTTATTATTTTTTTTGTTCGTTTTATTACTTTTTTCCGTTGTTGATGCAATGTCCTCATTGTCAACGAGCAATTTTTTTTTGTCTTTTTTCGCTCAATTTGCACAAGACAATTGTTCCTGACAATGCATAATCATCCTGATAATGGAAGTATATCAAATAGTGACGCTAAACCCGGAATGCAAGATTCCGAAGTCGAAATGCAAGAAGACCATATATCAGGAACTGTGGATACTGTAGTTCCAGAAAACCAGGAATCTGGACGTAATTGGCAACGTATTGGCAACCTAGCAAGGATACAGCGATTGTCTCTCGTAAATGTTCGCTAACAACAAAAAGTGAACATATTCAAACGATAGATGAATCTTTTTTTTTTTTTCATTGATGATCAAGTCATAAATTTTATCATTATATACACAAATATGAAGGCAAAGGGGAAATTCTCTCTTATGGGTTGTATTAAAGAAGCGTGACGCATCCGAAACACAAAAATATCGCGTGGTAGTTGATTTTAGAAAACTAAACGAGAAAACATTCCATGATAATTACTACCAAATATTGACGATATTTTAGATCAGTTAGGCAATTGTCGATATTCCTCAGCCTTTGACCTAGTTTCGGGCTTCCATTTGACCAGCATGGATGACGAATCTAAATATAAGACGTCATTTTCAATGTCACATGAACATTATTACTTTAATAGAATGCCATTTGGATGAGAAATTCACCCGCCACGTTCTAACGTATGATGGACGATGCATTTAATAAGATTTAATAAGAAAACTCTGTTTCGTTTACCTCGATCGTATTCTTTTTGTTAAATCAATCGAATAGCATAACAATTTGAAAATACTTTTTGTTTTTATGATATTAATTTAAAACTCCCACCTAATAAATATAAATTTTTTTCAGATCTGACCTTCAGTATCTCGGAACAAAATGAAAAGCTATTAAATGGAAACAAGTATTATATTGTATAAAGTGCGCTAATATTGACTAAAATAATTACTTTGTTATAGTGCTACTTGGGCAATAGGTTTAATAAGTGATAACAATCGCGGTCATGAAATAAGTAACTTCGAAGATTTATCAAATTTATATTTTGATCCATCTGTACGAGTGTATCACCAAAAATGGAAAGAACCTACCTTACTAGACTTCGAATCAAAAATTAAAAATTAATTGTATCAACTCAATCAAAAACATTTTTAATGAAGGATTACTCAATGTATAAATTGATAGATTTAATCAATGGAAACTACCACTATCTGTTGAAAAGAAGTAACAATTGACATGTCCGGAGACTTGTCGAGAATAGGTGTGGGATGTGCGTGTGTGTATGAGCATGACTCGTTGCTTCAGCCAAGCAGCGAGTGGGACGGTTAATTAGTAATCATTAATCATAGAGATCTCATGAAGAGAGCATTAGAAAGATTATAGAGAGTAATCATAGAGATCTCATGAAGAGAGCATTAGAAATATTGTAGAGATTAATTGTAGAGAATATAGAGGCCGAGTAATCGTATGTGTGAATAATAAAGAATATCCCCGCGGATATAAAGATATATTTATTCGTTTAATGTTTTTGTATCGTACTCTAATTATTAAAATACACTTGTAAGTTAGTATTACTTCACTCCGCCCATCATTTTTATAAGTTTCTAAACAGACAGAGAGGGAGAGAGAGAGAAAGAGCGTCTGTGGGGAATCGACGAGTGGTTGATTGACGTTGGAAACAGCAAATGGAAGGAAACATCGAAAAAAAAACAAAAAAAAAAGAAGCCTCCGTCATCGAGTCACTTTTTTTCTTTGTTTTTCCTGCAAAAAAAAAAATGACCGGAGAGAAGAAGAAACGTGCATGTAGATCAGAGGCGCTCGGTAGAAGAGAGGACGAAGGAAACATTTGACGCGTTTGTACATGAAGCGGACACTGTTTCGTGCTACGAGAAGAATGTTCCACGAAGAGGAGAAGTAGAGAGAGAGAATGAAAAAGCGACCGTGTTTGAGGTATACTCGAGAGAGCGGCGGAGACAGGAATTGTAAGAAGAAGAAGAAGAAGATTTAGGAAAACGTAAAAAGAGGAGGACAAACTGATAAGAGAGCAAAAAGAAAAAAAGAAAAAAATACCACGGAACTTTTCACGGATTTTTACTTTTATCACGAATGTAATAATGTGTGAGTGTGCGTATGTTGAATAATACTATTAATTGATAAGTAATTAATTATTGATTGGGCTATACGTGGCAAAAGAAGCGCCAGACAAAGTAAAAGTTTAGGATAATCGCAGGGATGGAACACTCGTGGAGAGAAGAATCAAAGGGGAGAAAAAAGAAGAGAAAAACGTACTGGAGGTGAAAGAAGTGACGCTCGATGAGAAAAACGAGTTTGATGTCGCTGTTCGTCTACGTGATATCGCCAGCGAGTTATCGGTAGTGTACTCTTCTGACTATCTTTCCAAAACCCTTTCAAACTTTCCTTTTCCTTCTCGTCAACATTTTTTTTTATCTTCCTCATGACGGTGTCCACGTCTACAATGATGACTCGGGAGACACTCGCAGCGGTATCATCGCGTGTCTCTCCAGCACGACGCGTAACATCAATCACGGTAATTCTCATGACTCTCGCGAGATTGACTTTTTTTTCTGGGATATTTATATTGAAAATTTATTAGGAGGAGAATGTACGCGTGGTTGTGATTCGTCCGTGGCAGGAGGAATATTCGTGACCAATTGACGCGTGATTCGTAACTCTTTTTTTAAAAGTTCCTAACAAACCACCTATCAGCAATGTATATCGCAATTATCATCGAATTCTGGCTCACCCTAAGAGACATCATCATAATTCCAAACAATAAAATATACAGGCAACTAACCAACAAAAACCAAGAAGTGGAATACATAAGGACATCCCAAGAGAAGATATACCACAGCCAGCTTCCCACATAGAAAACAATTAAGACCAAACTGCCTCTAGTCTAACTATTGGGGCGGTATACTCTTCCTCCCCCCAAGTTAAAAGAACGCTATACTGCCTCACGAATCTGGCCACTACATCATCGGCGGCGATTTCAACGCGAATCACCTTATGGAATAACACAAAAAGAAATGCAAATGGATCCATCCTCAAGAACCATGCGGGACTCCACAACAACCGAATCATTCACAGCTCCATCTAGAAACCAAACTGTATTCCTTTCAACATTGATATCTTCATTTTCTACACAACTGCAGCACCATAGACGAACTATTGTTAAGTCATCTACCGATAGTCCTTTCGCACATAACTCGAAACAATGTAGAACGTCAAAACCTATTAGTGTAGACTGACTGGAACGCCTTCGTAGAAAACCTTAACAGACTCAAAATAAACCATCTACAAAATACAGCCGACATAGATAACGAAATCAACAACTTTAGTCAACAAATACAGTCTTATCGCTATGTGACATGCAAATCTCTAAACCAGAGTCAACATTCTCTCGCGGACTCAACCCTCTAAGACCGCATCAAATAAAGAAACAAGCATAGAAAAAAGTTCCAAAAAATTGGCAACCCCTCCATAAATTACACGGAAACCTGCTTTCCAACATCATCCGTAAACACGTTGTAGAAACAAGAAACCAAAAATAGCAGAAGAAACTTTCAAATATAAAGAAAATGGACCACATACTTTGGCAAATATACAAAATCACAAGAGGCATAAGAAACCGGATACCCATATTGCAAAACACTGTAAACATTCTCTGCACAGACGAAAAATAAGCAGAAAGCCTTGAAAACTTTGAAAAAATTCACAATACCGTTCTTATCTTCATGGCTTTGCGATGAAGGAAGGAGACAGACTCGTCCTTGATTGTTGCAGCGGTCCAAAGGTTTAATAGAACCACTTTGATGTTGCTGAGTCGCCGCACTATTTTCAACTGGGGGCGATGTGTCCCCTAACGCAACGGAGGTGTATCCCCTGATACTGCTTGAGAGCTAAATGATAACTTATATAACGTAGGAAAATGTAAATTCCTTCCAGTGCTATAGATTCTGATTTTGCAGAAGTGATTAAATTGATGTTTCCTATGTTTCATTCCGAATCAATATGTCTTATAACGAAAACTGAATTAAGGACATCTTCAAGATATTGTAGCGGCTAGCAGATGTTAGAGAAAGTTCTCACGCGAAGAAAAAGCCAGGAGACTTTACGACTCTCACGCCAGACATGCTGTTGAATGACGAAGGCCAAGTCTTATTCTTACGGTGCGTAGGACAATAGATCCGCACCAAGTAATAGTAATACGGCCAGAACAGCATCCGCGAAAGTCATAAATTCTAGGATTCTAAAAGGTCAGCACTTAGGCCGATGGGCCTGAGATATACCAGATGGTAACGTGCAAGGCCCTGGAGAAACCCCGCTACGTCGCCAGAAATTCGGGAAACTGTCCCCGAAAAATTGCAGCCACGCTCTAGAGAGAGAGTACAAAGAGTAGGCGGCGCAATTTGGTGTCTTCCAACAGCCTAATTGGCTAGAGCTAAAAAACGCTTAGCCAATTAGAAAAGCTACAGCCAGTGACCGAGAGAGGTTTCTTCGAAGATGAGGCGAGCACGAGAGCTGAGAAGTAACTCGCTCGCCTCCTAGTTTGTAAAAGTGAAGCTTACGAAATAAAAGAATTACCAAAAAAGCAACTTCGTCAACCATTCATATTTCTCTAAAATATAAAAGGACTTAAGGTACAAAAAGTCTTGATTGCGCGCGTACAGAAGTTGTTCATGGTTACAACAATTGATTAGGTTCGTTCGTAATGGAAATATTTATTATTTACTGAAACCACACTTAGGCAAATATTTCTTGAACGTAATCCATTTTAAGCCATTAGTTATTATAATAAAAAGTTAAAATCGTATTATTCGCGAGAGTTCCATTTTTCCGCCACCGACCCCCCTCTACCTGGGTCGTGGCGCGTGGAATCTTTGCGAAGCAGGATTGCGTCACTCACAAAGAGCCCGCCGTAACGGCTTCCGCGGCGCGGCCTACTATGTTCGCGAGAGTTCTCGGTGTTCCGCCACCGACCCCCCCTCTAGCGGGGTCGTGGCACGTGGAACCATCGCGAACGGGTCCATTGCGTCAGCCACAAAGGGCCCGCCGTGGCGTCTTCCGCGGCGCGGCATAAAAACAAAGGCTGGATATAATAACCGCCCTTATACCCATATATGGGTACGGCGTACGACGTTTACCCCAGCCTTCGACCAGCAACGTGACCGGCTTAGAGTAGGGGCACTAAAGAAATATATACAGCTCCCTCGGGCTAAAAGATTGGATTCGATTAATTTCGTCGAACGAAGTCATCTCGCGTAGGACACAGGTGTCGAGTCAAAGATTTCTCGCACCCCATCAGCGTAGCGTCAATCATACCGCGAGCCTTGTAAACGCGACATCCTCTACAAGCGATACCGAGGGCTAACGCTCCACCCATACTAGCGCGTGAACAACAAAAATTATACAGTCCACTTTACCAATAAAATTAAGATCTCGTCACGCATACGGACGCGCTAACACGAATAGTGATAATCGATTTCTCAGCGATGAAAAAGATTAGATTGTGGGAGGAAGAAAGTAATCCACTAGGTGTGACGCAGAAATTTTTTTTAATCAATCGTATTTTCTTATCGTCAAAAATCTCTTTCGTTCGAGTTAAAACATTAATATTTCTTACAATTAAATGTTAATTAGTAAAATTTACTTTATAATATTTAAAAATTCGAAGATTTGATTGATGCCCTTTTAAAGATAATTATTAAGATTTATTTCACTAATCGATGCTGGATTGATTTGATTTTCGTTCTTCTAAATGATTCGTCATTAATTATGAATTATTTATAAAAAAAAAAACAAAACAAATGATTTTAGTGGGTATAAATTTTCGCTTTTTGCTCACTCATTTCTAAAAGAATGAACGATTCTGTTGAAAGAATGCACTATTTTCTTGTGTTTTACTTACTTCAAAATCGTGTTTTACTTATTTCAAAATTGTATTCCTCACCAATGTGACCGATTCTACGTTTCGATTAAGCCACTTGTAAGCTTTGATCAAAACAATCTTTTTGAGTTGTAAGTGATTTTTTTCTTGTCGAATTTATATATGTCTCTTGCACTGAATGTCTAACAGAAAAGATATTTGCCTGCAATGGCTATAAAATTATTATTTTTGTTAGTACTTAAATAAAGTGTATTCAAAAAAATAGAAAAGTAGAAAGTATGTTACAAAATACATACGTATATAAAACATATGTGTTTTAAAATATGGTTTATATAAAACGTTACAGATTAGACTTTTCTGGAATTTAATTTTCCGGCTGATTAGAGAAAAACAAATGAAAGGTGTCTAGCGCCTGTACGAGAAATTAGTTTCTGGAATTATTTCATTTAATGCTTAAAAATTCTAAGCGAATATTTTTATTACTTGTTGAGAATAAAATAAAATTTGTAAATCTTTCTATTTATTAGGCTAAATGTATTGTTGAATGACATAGCTTTAAGAATCGAGAAAATTGTGATCGAAGTATTCTCCATCAAATCGCAAGGTGGTTGTAACAATTGTAATTAAAACACGCAAAAAACCGTCTAAATTAAAACATTGGACTTCTTATTAATATGAAGAATTGTTTAGGCAAATCCAGAATGTTATGGTTTAAGGTAACCCATTTTTTCATGCTGGTAAGGTCTTTTAATGGTCACCACGTTCAATCATGGTTAAAATTCATGTTGTCATCCCCGATCATCGACTGCGGGTTTAGCGTCTACAAAGGCAGTTGACCTCGGATCATCACGTAATGTAAATATTTAAAAATTAACACTATCTATATCCGAGCAATCGAACAATCAATTTGATTGGTGGTAATTTGCCAGTAAAAATCTATAAAACGGACCCGCTCTCAGGCGGGAGGCAGATATACGTTACAAATGCAGAGACGTGACACACATGAGATAGAAGATATACGTCAAAACTACGAAGATGTACGTCAAATATAGTCAAGATAGAAGATAGTCGTGAGATATTCATTAATCAGGAGCACAGTTTTGCTTTAAAATCGAACATTAATTACGGGAAACGTCTCATTTAACGTGTGCATAAAATTCAGTTTGCGTGCAGATAACCCGTTTGAGTCAGTACCAATCATAAGCAAACCCAATTTAACATTTGTTGGTCCTTCGAGTCGAATCAAAAGCCATTACAGCCTTGATCCTATCGTACGTAAGAAGATACAGTTGCTTCAAATGGCTTCATCTTCGTCATCGAAACTACGGCAGATTCGGTATCTCAAGGAGCATTACATTTGCTACAACTAATCGGGAAGGAATCAACGGTGGTCATCAATGCTTTTTCCTTGACTCCCATCGTACGACACATTCGAACGTATCAGGAACACGTCTTCTGTCAAATCATCAAATGGAAGGAGCTGTACGAGTTCGGCATTTTCATCATCAAAAAAGGATTCGACGGTATTCAAACCCATCTGAGACTAAACGGATTCGATCGTACGAGCAGCACCAGAGCACAACGTATATCTCCGAGGGTGAGTCACAATATTCATTGTAGTTCGCCGTCTCATTAATCCTATTAGTACATATTCTCGTAACCATGCCTCACGACTATCACGCCGTGCACGAATGCGATCTCATTCGAGAACGAGCGACGATCATAGCGAAATTCACCGTGTTGGAAAAATATGTGGATTCGTGTAACGAAACAGACAAGGAGAGCTTAAGACTCTTAAAGATAAAGCTCACTACGATGGAAAATATATTTATACGATATGTAGCGGCCTAGGATTCCTCAAGTACGGGTTTCGAACACTCGACTAGCACAAGCCGCAAGTGGCTGCGCGCCTAGCGTCGATGTCCTACCGATCTTCGACGTTAAGCAGCAGAGTGTGCGGAACCCCGCTAGGATGGGTGCGAACCAGCCTAGTAGGTTTAGTTACAACAACAAGCGTCTGGGGTAAGGAGTCGCTGCCATCAGCCCCACTGATGAGTCTAGGCAGTGACTCCGAGACGAAACGCAAAACAATCGCTCTCTCTCTCACCGCACTCTCACCTAAACTCCTTACCTAAAACCATTCGTCCTTCCACAGCATCCTTCAGAACCACCGTTACCTGACCTCCATCATAAATCGTGTTCCCTTTAAAGATTTTGAGGTATTCGAGTCTATATAGAACGTACTAGAAATAAAAGCGACGGATACACATTTTGAAACACATCTCGCGGAAAGATACGAATTTGAAGAGGCATACCTACAATTAATCACACGGACACGTCGGTGAAGCTACCAGCTTATATTTACCGAAATTCAACGGTTCTTGTGAAGTGTGTTCCGGATTCTGTGACATGTTCAGATCCACAGTACATGAAAATCCAAACCTTAAGGACCCGAGAAAACTGATTCGTGTACGTCGTGCTTTGTGGGTAAAGTTACCGAGAAAATAGAGCCGTAGACAACCGCCGCTAATTATTCCGTCGCGTGGAACATTTTAGAGAAACGGTATGACGATCTGACACCAAGAATCTTTCTAAAATTCCGCGTTATTTCCTATACAATCATGTACAAACTCCAAAATTTGTTCAAATGACAGATATTGAAATAACACGATCGACTTCAGCGCGAACAATAACGGCCTCTCATGATACATGCGTCAATCAATGTCCTCGCTGTCAGTCAAAACAATATAAAGGCGACACCGTTCGCTTCGGAGGTAGAAATGAAAATTCTTTGGCGATTCAAAACCCGACATGGTTCACTGCAAATAAATACGAATCAATCTGCAATAAACGCGATTACGATTCCACAACTAGAGAAAACGTTCGGGCTAGTAAACTCCTGTTACTATCCATCCTCAATCGCCTCAATGGAATTTAAATTAACACGTAAAGAATCTGTTAAAGGAACGAAAGTTGTGAAGGATGAATGGAAGGATGAATGGAAAGGATTTCAGGTAAGGTGTGAGAGAGAGAAAGCGATTAATGCGTTTCGTCTCGGAGTCACTGCCTAGACTCATCAGTGGGGCTGATGGCAGCGACTCCTTACCCCAGACGCTTGTTGTTATAACTAAACCTACTAGGCTGGTTCGCACACCCATCCCAGCGGGGTTCCGCACACTCTGCTGCTTAACGTCGAAGATCGGTAGGACATCGACGCTAGGCGCGCAGCCACTTGCGGCTTGTGCTAGTCGAGTGTTCGAAACCCGTATTTGAGGAATCCTAGGCCGCTACACTGTCTTGAGTCACGCATCTTCAGAATTCGAAAATGACTTGGCTAATGCGAAAGCGACAAAAATGACGACGCAAGTCCGAGCAGAAATAGGAACTTTAGGCTTCTTACGTACCTAATAAATACATTCAAAACGAAAACGCCGTCCTCATTTGAAATAACATAAACATAACTATACCGGTTATCTCGAAGATAGAAAATAACCCCAAAGAGCTTTGTGCATCACGGGATTCATTTTCGGACAGTTTGAAATCCGATGACTTCAAACGTGATTCGCAGGTTATTCCATGTGATGAGAGGAATAACTTCGACGCGAGCAACACAAGCAATCGAATTAACAGCTGAAACATGAACGTAATCACCGGCAGGTATATGAGTAGGCCATGCACCTTACAAGGTTTCGTGGCCGGGGATTTCAAATACTGAGATAGTAAACAATCACTGGTTTTTAACGCACTCTACGTTGAAACTATGGTGAATTGGAGAGAAAGCGTCACCAATATGAATCAAACTTTCAATACCGAAATCTGAAGCTCGTCTGTGACTATACCAAGTAAAACGATACGAGCAAAATGTTTAATTATACCTGGAGATTCCAAAACACGAGCTTAGTTTCTAAAATTGTTCCATTTTTTATTATATACTTATTTGTCTGTCAGAAGAGCTCTATTCTTGTTCTACGAATTTACCGATTGATTTTTCGTTGGAAATGATAAAATTAATACTTATAACAAGATTTTTTATTCATTGAAATATATTTAGAATGGACCTAATATTTAATCAAAATAAAAATAAGATCTATCATTTTATCAAATCATGTTTTGAAATATCCATTAAAATCTAAAGTCTACGGCCTTTTATAGTATTTAAAAATGCAATGTACATGATCATAAAAAAATTCAATCTATAATTTTAGAAATCAGCGATCTCCCTAACAATTCAACGATAGTAAATCAAACGCGAGAACATACTTTGTTACATTATTTTAGAATATTTGGAAAATATCGTTTCAAGTTAGGCAAGTGTTATATTATATAATAATTACACGATAATTTGCAACTCTACCAGTGAATTTACGGAAATTAACTATTTTATGATTAACTAAATCTAGACGCACGCAATTTAATATTAAAACGCACGCATTCCACGATGTCCTTCGTCGTTCCTCGTTGTCCTTCGTTGTTCCTCGTTGTTCTTCGTCGTCCCACGGTGGTCCCGCTGGGGAGGAGGTAAAATACTTTACTTATTAACTACGTGTTTTTACAATCCAGTCTAAACCATGAATTAAAGATAAGAAATTTACTTAATGTTTAGGCTGGACTACAGATTGTGTAGTTCTTGGCTTGATATTATTTTGTAAATATTAAAGTTTGGAAAACGATATCAATTATCAAGTCTCACCACGGGGAGGTTACTACACGCAAGACCCACCATTACGTACATACTATTACGTACATAGTAACTCAAAATTATCATTGGAATGTTAAAAAATTAAATTAAATTATTACATAACATTTAGAAATATTACACAAATACAATAACTTAATTGTTACAAATAAGCTTTTATGTTTAAACGTTGAATTACTGAACGCAGTATCAAAGAAAATCGTGCGACTTATTGATCCTTGAATTCAGCATTGCAGAATATGATTTGAATGAATAATGTATTAATCTTGACTTGAAGAAGTTCGATATTATTTAAATTCCAGAAACTTAATTTTAATTTGAATAGGTTGTACCAACCAGTAGATACTATTCTGAAATAAAAAAAATATAATATATCGATATATAAAAACTGTTACTTTAACATTTAACACAATTAATTTAACTGTTGTTCTGGCGCAGAACAACCCACCTCGAGACGGACACTCAGGCTAGATTCCTAGAATACACTACCCTGCAGAGAAGTTCTAGATTCCATGGCACGCGCCTATCTATGGGACCTTTGTCTTACCCTGAGAGGCAGAGTTAGCATCTGGAATGTTTCTTAAAGGGTAACATCGGTAAACAAAGAAGTCACGTAGACACATTCGCTCTACATAAAAGGTCCGTCTGCTAGTACGAGACATACAGTCTATCAGAACCATTCAGTCATTCCGTTCGGGTCTAGATGCAGAGACACCTTCTCCCAGACTCAAGTAACAATTCCACACAGTCTGCTAGAGTCACTCATTACAATCAGTTCGAGTCGAGACATCTCTTACACAGCACAGACTCATGTAACAATTGTATAACTTTCACCAAATATACGTCTTAAAAACCTACAACCGGCATTCTTAACATCTCTCCAACGACTGTAAAAGGCCAAACGAGAGAACCTCAGCGAAGCGGACAGCAGTCCTCATGATTCACCGTCGCGCTGAGACAATTGTTACACATAATATATTAAAATATTTAAATAATATTTAGAAACGTTGTGAGTTAGTACATTATCTGTTGTAAATAAATTGTTAAAATTGTTAAATAATGTTTAGAAGCATGCTGATAAAAACTCTTAACGGCCGCCATGCTGCCATGGATCACAGTTGAAACCTCATGTTGTCAAGCCCGATCGATGACCGCTTGTTCTGTTTAGCGTCTCAGATCACCACACAATGTAAATATTTGAATCACCACCGAACAATCGAACAATTTGATTGATAGTAAAATGCCAGTCAAAGTTTATAAAACAGACCCACCGTCAACCGGGAGACAGATATACAAACATAAACATGTATGTGACACACGCGGGATAGGAGATATACGTAAAATACAGTCAAGAGAGAGATACAAGATAGTCATGAGATATCCATCAGTCCGCGTAGGAACACAGTTCTACTTTAAAACCAAACATTAATTTCGGGAAACGTCCCATTTAACGCGTTTGTACAAAATAAGGTTCAGTACAGACAACCCGTTTCAGTCAGTACCAATAAGCGGACACAATACAACATGTACATTTGGAAACAAATTAAAAAGTTTAATACATATTTCCAAAGATAATGAATGAAAATTGTGAGTAGAGAAAGTGTTATACATAAAAATATATTAAAACTAAGGATTGACTTGAATACAAATTTAATGTAATAAATTAACTCGTTTGAAATTATTAAATTAGTACAACTTACCTGGTATCTTTGTACTTGATCAGTTGAATCGTCAAAAAGATTGAAACTTATCTTCTGACTGTATCTGATTAAAAGCAGTGGTAATCTCATCATATATCGTACTCTTTCTATTCTTTAATACTTTACGATTCGCTGTCCACGCTGAGATGTTTTGCTTATCTGTTTCGACTTGTCTACTCGCTATTTCGCTGATTATATGAAACTTATATTTAAGAATATATGCCAAGCTTAGTATTTGAACATTTTTGATCAATATAATTTTGAATATGTGCTTTACTATCAGATGTGGCGGCTATTACCAGAATATACTCCCCGGAATATGACGGAAAATGATTAATGACTTAGAATATTTTCTTATCAAGAAGTGTCTGCTTATCGACTAAATGATCTTTCATGAAAGTTAAAAAGCTAATTAAGAATTGAAAAATTTAATGCTACATATTTCTAAAGATAATTCTAAAATAATTCTTAACTAACGAATAAAAAGTATTAAAAAATATAGACCTAAATA
>KQ435828.1:1655799-1677744 GCA_001276565.1 Melipona quadrifasciata | reverse complement strand
GAACGAAATTATCTTGTAATTTAATTTCAATTGTAATTTATTTAAATTTGTCCGTCCGCAAATATACATATTTATATACGCGTACCCAATATTAAAATCCTACGAAGATATACGACTCGTATTTTTCCCTCGCCTCTTCCTTTCCGGCGCTATAAAGAAGGATGGTCTCGTATATCATAAATAAACGGCGAGTGATATTACAATAAATGGCAACACGAGATGTTCCCTTCTCTCACGGCTGACCCTCGAATCCGCGCGAAGCAGGGACCCGCAGGTAATAAGATCGGAAATTTACATTTCGAGGATCTGAAATTCCGATCGTAAAACGGCCACTCGCCGTGAATGAGAGAGGGTTCGGTTAAGCATTGGAATACGATTCGGCGTTGACGATCTTTCGCGAAACAAACGCGAATCTCTCGCCCCGATGCCGATACGACGCGACCGCGCGGCGTCGAAGCGTTGGAGCGATTCAGATTGTTCGACGACCACCTACCACTCCCGTACTGCGAACGCAGTACGGCACACTGGCCGCTTGTGCAAAGCTGCGGTGCTCTGGGAATGCCAGACTGTATGGGGCACTTGACGAATGCTTCGTGCGTTACGAGTTGTCTCTCGACGATTATGTACTCGTTTCGTAATTCAACAATGGGACACTTCAAAATTGTTCGATGCGCAGTGTCTCTTTCGACTCTGTCTCCTCTGGAAACGGAGTTGTTGGTCCTCGTCGCGCCGAAATACGCCCCATTAGCAGCGAAACTTTACGGTCTTTGCGCTGAAATCGTCAGAGTCGTTGATGCAATTAACTCGTCACTTTCTGTGGAAATTTTACACTTTTTTCTCTCTCTCTTAGAAATTTGAATGATTCCGTTTACACACTGCAAAACTTTGAGGTTCTAACCAGGGTGGTGAAGGCGACCAATTCGCAAGTTTTTATATAAATTTCCCTTTAAATCATGGAGAATTTTTTCTTTTTTTTTTTCATATAAAATATATTTGGATACAAACGATTCTTTCAAAAAATATACAAATAATCGCACTTATTCCAATCTTTTTCTTCATACTGCAATTGTTGGTAGTTTAAAATGCCACTTTTCAACATTTGCAAAGTTTACTCCTTTATTTGTCTCTGTACTTACTTTTGACGTCAGTACAAATCAGTCGAGATGTCTCGTTCCCACACATTTCAAAAGTTACATCGATAACAACAATTTTACGTGATTTAAACAATTTCACCGTTTCTGTCACTCGTACGTTCGAAATTCACGGAGGCGTGCGACTAGCTTTCAGTTTCGCTCCGTCGGATGATGCTTTTTTCGCGGTTATGAGAGATATCAGAAACTTCGTTCGAACATTCCGATATAATTTACACTTGTCGCTGTTCGGGGAACGCGATCGCCTGGATTGACAGCACGCGCTGACACTCGACAAATGTGAAGTTCACCGATGCAGAAAATTAGAATTCCACGATGCACCCTTCTAAACTCGACGATCCGGAATTCCGTTTCTCCTTTCATCCGGCGTCGAACTATTAATACAGAAAATTAGACGAACAATTTCGACGATGAATAATCCTACGCCCCCGCGCCCCCGCGCCCGACTTGAACCGAATGGACAATCCAAAATATTTCGCGATCTCTTCGGTCGACCGGAATTAATCCACATCCTGCGCGAAGTATTACATCAGCCCAAAGTCGACAAATACGTTGCCTCGAAAGCTGTTTGAAAAATCGACAACACGGTTCCCCTTTCAAAAACCGCGTGTTTATTCAGCGAAAAACTATTCGCCGAACGGCTGAACGATATCGTCAACGCTGACTGACGTTCATCGGCAAAAAGACCGAATCCTCTGTGTCCCTGAAGGGGATCCTTCCCGACTGTTCTACGCGGAACGCAGCCAAAGGATCCCTCAGAGTGGAGCGTTGTTTCGAGTTTTCATTGAAACTCGCCGATAAAATGTAACTGTGATTAATTTTTTACGCGGGGACTGCTTCGAAGATCGCGTGCAACGTGTGACTCGCGTCACAGGAACGAGCGTACGCAGAATGGATTGGTGCTACAATCGACGAAGCTACGTACTTTGGGGATGTTTGGTTCACGAGACTAAGTTGGTTTTTTGTATTTTATTCGGAGATATAATTTTATTTACAAGGTTGCTAGGCGACGAGCGAGCTACTTCTCAGCTCTCCTGCTCACTTCGTCTTCGAGGAAGCCTCGGTCCCTGTCTGTCGCTTTCCTATTTGACTAAGCGTTTTTTTGGCTCTAGCCAAAATCGGCTGTCGGCGCTCTTTCTCCAGAGCGTGGCTGCAATTTCTCCGGGGACTGTTTCCCGAGTTTCTGGCGACGTAGCGGGGTCTCTTCCGGGCCTTGCACGTTACCATCTGGTGTATCTCAAGTGCGGGCCCTTCAGAATCCTAGAATTGATGATGCTCGCGGATGCTATTCTGGCCGTATTTATTGTTACTTAATGCAGACCGTATTGTCCTACGCACCGTAACAAGACTTGGCCTTTGTTATTCAACAGCATGTCTGGCGTGAGAATCGTAAAGTCTCCTGGCTTTTCTTATCGCGAGAACGACTTTCTCCGACATCTGCTAGCCGCTACAGTATTATACGACTATATTGACGAGTCCACGATTGTTTAAAACGCGACGCTGTTTACTCGCAAACAATAGTGTAGCGATAATAAAATTCATCGATTTGAGAGGAGCGTCCTGCTGTGATCGAAAGTGGCGCCATTGAGTTAGACAGGCGAGAAAGCATCCGGGATGCTTTTGTCGTGGTGTCTCGATCGTTTTGTCGATTTTCAAATTCGTCTTTTCTCTCGTTTTCTTTTTTAAACAACGAAGATTCGTATGTTACAAATCTCCATGTCTTTCTATGGTTGAGTTAATCTCGACGACGTTTAATTTTATTTTTAGTCAATTCTCGTCTAAAATAATTTAATTACGTGTTTGATTGAAATATGTGAAAGAATGGGTCAAAACAGTCTTTCGCTCTTCTTTCAAAACGACAAATAACAAAGATGCAAAATAAACAATACAACGATCGTCGTTGAGCCAATGCAGTCGCTATAAATGATCAAATAAATAAATTTCCACAAGCAATCAACCGTGAATTCATTTCAAACCGTAAGAATATTCTCACGCGGTTAATGCATTTCACGTGTTTCGAGCGAATAATAGAACTTTCATTAAAGTAATGCCACTGGCTATAAATTATCGGGAAGTTCAGCGTCGAATGAGCTTCCCGGCTGGTTGGGAATATACTCGAAAGCGAAGGAGGCGATGAAGCGGTTAGTTGCTCGATGTGTGGATGGGAAACACGTGGGTACGTGTTTGTATGTACCGACTGTGTGAATATATCCTTAAAAGTGGTCAGTTTGTCGTGAAACTGGAATTGTAGAGTGAATGGCGGAGTGGATTGAGAGAGCGAGGCGAGCAGCGGCCGTTTAGACCGAGCTTTCGAGGGGAGTTTGATTAAGAAAGCGTAAATAGAGATGTTGACTTGCTTCCCAAGTTATTTGGCCGCCGCGCCGCTGTGTGTTCCCGAAAGCGAAATAAAATTAATATCCACGTTTAGGACGTTGAAATCTTTGCCGAAGTAATTACAGTCTTTGTTAATTGGAAACCGGTTAATTAGGGGTTGTCAAGGTTCGAAAGATGCTGTTGCCGAACTGCTTGGTTTGAATTCAATTTAAATTGGAAAATGTCGAGTAACTTTTCGAGATAATTTTTGTTTCGATACAACAGAGATCGTTTAAAATATTAGCATCGCCAATTATCGCACGACGCGTCGATCTACCGACTTGAATGTAAATATATACCTACAGATATCTATCAAATTGATAAACATTGCAAAATCGAAATCTACTTTGGATTAAATCATATTTGTTGAATAATCGAATTAAATTTATATTTATTTGCATTTAATTATCTGTACTTATCCACCTGTTTATTAAATTAAATTTATATTTCGTTCGTTCTCCCACGTTGTTTCGAACGTAACGGGAGAAAATTGCAAACGTATCGTCGCTTCGACGAACAAATTGACGGATACACGCGCAAATAACGGGAGTATAATTTCTCAAAAACGTCGATCAAAATTGTTTCGCATCTCCCGTTCCCTGCCGCAGCGCGCCACATTTATCACCGCAAGAAATATCAATTTGACGTGACCTGCTGGCAAAGCAGAGAAGAAACACCGTCGGTGCAAATTGTCGCCGCGCAATTGCTTTTTTCATAGTCGTAGTCGCGTAACGATGACGTCTGTGGCGCGGTGTCGAGCAAAGAAAAAGAAAAGAAAGGAAAAAAGAAACAGAAGGAGAACAAACAAAAACAGCGACTGTCATTTTCATAAACGCGCAGCCAAGATCTATGGCCGACATGACGGCTTATATCGTTCCAGGATTTGCAAAAATCGTTCATAAACCAGACTGTCAGTCGGTAGTGTCATCAGTCAGCGAAAAAATGGGTCGCCCTATTGTGTCCCGCACGCGTTTCCCCCGAGGAAAACAGTTGCCCCAGTGTGCCTCCACGCTTCGGGCGCGTTTCGATCAACGTCTGCCTCGTTAATGCCTCGTTGTCAACGAGTTTAAGGGATTAATTCGTCGCGATGGAGCCGGACACGCGACAAACAACGAGAGCGAAGCGACGATGAAAATATTTAGTTACGAGGAACGATCGGTTATGGTTGTTACACGGGGATGGCTGGTTTATCGGATCAACGGTTGCGGGCGGTGGTTGTTGCCGTGAGGTAGAAGTTTCGTCCGATTGTGTCGATTTCACGCGAATGGAAGCCGTCGTAAATTTTTACGAAGGTACGCGGTCAGATTTTTGGGAAACGTAGCGCACTCTCTCTCTCTCTCTCTCTCTCGGATTTTTCTATTGCGGCCTTAAAAATTAAATTCGACAAATGACGGATTTATAGCGCGAATTGATCTGTAGCGGTCTAGGATTCCTCAATTACGAGTTCCAAACACTGAGTAGCACAAACAGCAAGTGGCTGCGCGACAAGTTTGCGCGATCCTACCGATCTTCGACGTTAAGCAAACCAGAGTGCGGAACACCGCTAGGATGGGTGCCATCCAGTTACAACAACAAGCGTTTAGGGTAAGGGGTCGCTGCCATCAGCCCCACTGGATGAGTCTCCGAGACGAAACGCGCGCCCTCTTAACCTTCGCCTCAAATCTCTTCCTTTAATTCTGTCATCCTTCCATCATCCGTTCGGAACTTTGAAACTCTTCAGATCTTAACAGAGGGAGGAAAATTGTTTCTTTTTGACGTTTAATACGAGTACAGCTTGTACCGATCATTTCGGTGTTGTTTGCTATAATTTAAAATTTAATTCGTAAAAGTTTAATCGTGGAATAAATTTTCGTAGAAATTAATACAGTTTGATACACTGACAGGATGTTCCATGATGAATTTCATTTCAATTGCTCAATCGATGTTCTTAAATCTTATATCCTAGAAATTACAGTAATGAAATAGTAAGTTAGTAGTTTACCATTTTATTAAAGGACAAGTGTTATAAAATGAATTAATTTAATATTTTTTATTATATTTAATTTTTAAAAACGACAATTCTTTTTGTCGCTACAGTTGCTTATGTTTCATTCAACAGCGCTAACTGAAACGTTCAGAAATGTGAAAAAACTGAATTTCATCAAATCCGTATAAATTCGTGAAAGGGTACGTTGCCCGAAAAACGTAGCCACAGATGGAAAAAATCAGTTTACCAAGAGGATGTTCGAATTGGTCGAGCCAATCATTCGGAAGACAAATGTTCGAATTATTTAAAGTTCGATAGCAGTTGCAGGATTGAATATACTTTGCAACCCTCTTTTCAATTCTTGGAACTGCTGTTCGTTACGAAACTAAATCGTAATTATAACACGGCCACGTCGCCATTTAACGCGTCAACTTTCCACCTATTCAATTCGAATCGTTTAACTCGCACGTCCGTTCGTCATCGACGAACGTATTATCCGCGTTCCATAATTCATACGCGCCACTTAATTACGAATGGAAGTTATTTAATTCGCCGAGCCGAGTTTAGCCAGGTTGCTCGTTACGCGTCATCTTCCGTTCCGCGAGGAGGAAATCCTGTTAGCAACAGCGAGGAATACTCGCTGCACTAACTCGGTGACGTAAGGAAGGAACGAATGAAAGCAACGGAGATTGGGATTTCATATTTTCCCGCGGCGTTGTTGAAAGCGGTCAGAAAGTTGAGACGTGCGTCTGGAGTTGAACAGGCCGGACGAAAGTGTAAATTTCAGACTAAGCGGTCAGAAAGTTGAGACGTGCGTCTGGAGTTGAACAGGCCGGCCGTAAGTGTAAATTTCATACATGAAATGTGCCAGAAACGGAATTATCAGACTTGGGATTAAGGGGTTAGAAAATCGGACCTCGTTCGTAGAAGGATCACGTACGCGAAGTTATTCGCGTCGTGATCCAAATGGAACACTTTATTTATGGAGGACACGCGCCTCATGCGAAATGCGTCATCACACCCTGTTAAATTACGTTCTCATGGACAGCGAACGCTGTTCCGGCGTTAGGGGCCAGCCATCGGAAAGGAATCTCCCTTTCCTGAGTAAGAAAACCCAGCGTTGATCTTATCAACCGGTTATTTCTCCGAGAACGACTTTAATCTCTTCTTTTTTTCTTTTCTCTTTTTAACGAGACTATGGAATTTCGAGGAGAGTGAAACAGAAGATTTGAAAACATTGTGAAACTGTAAGCTTTTGACAAATCCAAAGAGTTGTGAAATACTTGCCAATCTTACGTGTTTGTTGCAAGTACAGCTACTCGAGTCAAGCGTTTGAAATTTCCTCTTCAACGGAAACAGAAATTTGAAGGGGAGAAGTTCGATGGATGAAATTCCACGTCAGAATATTAACAGCCTACTTTTCCTATGGTGGTTTTCGATAATATAGATTACTCCTCAGAAATTGGTTATTCCGAAGAATTTACTCGCGATTTGGCGAATTCATCCACGGAGGGGATTTTAAAACAGAATTTATGCGAATTTGTCGAGTAAAGCGTAAAGCAATTATTTTTCTTAGGTTAAATTCGACGCGTTTGGTTAAATGGACTATGAATTTCACGAATTATCGGGATATTTTTATATAACACGATGGAAACCGTGTGAATCCATTTGTATGCAATTATTTGTAATTACGGACAAGAGGATACAGCGATTGTCCGAACACTCGGTTATTATTAACTGGAACGGAATATCAACGCACAAGTTACCGCAAATAATTTACCTAAATGTCCCGCTCTATTCATATTTCTCTGTCAATTTCAATTCCACTCGCGGGCCGCGAAATGCGTGAAAACCAATATCGTTCGCTCGTGCGATTTACTTCACCACTTTATTAACCCCAGCCGAATTAACTCCAATACTCCGCTTACCAAAAATTTCATTAACCTGCCGACACTTCCTTAGTTTCCTTCGATAGTGTGAACTTCAATTAATCGAACTTGAAATCTTTCGTACCCGCCCGTTATAGCTACTGTCGCTGTTGATTTCATTTGTGAAAAACGTACGGACTTAATATTTGGAGACTTACAGATTTAATTCGGAGAACTATTTTTCATTTTTTTGATACGTAGATTTTGACTTTTAGAGGGAATGATCTTCACTTCTCCATCGTCGCCAGCGAGCGTTTCAATTTTATACAATTTCGTACAATTATTTTTGTACGATGTTTGTTAGCAGAAACTTCAGAACGTCAAATTCTACTTTTTAACATTATGTCAATATTATGCTAATATTATGTTAATAATTGTACTTTTTAATATTGTGAAAAAAATTTCCACGAATCCACTTAATATTTTTTTACTAGTTCTTCCATCTGAATTCCACAATTTTACGAAATTTTGAGAAACTGATAAATACACATCTTCTACTATTTCCATTGAAGTTTCTACTATTGCATTGCGTTTCAGTGCTGTTAAGATGAAATGACAATTCGCATGAATATGAACAGTTGATACATACGGATAGTATTGCGTGGTTAAAGCATCCAATAAATAAAATAAAGTAATCAGTAAATACCAATAGAACCAAGACCAAAAAGTATCAATATTCTCGCAATCTATCGAAACACCAAAGCTCGACGATTAGAATTGATTTAGAATCAGTTTCAGAACCTGACCATCCAAGATCAACAAGCTGGCACGTGATCTCTGTTCTCGATTCTCTTCGTTCGAATTTTCCCGCTCGAACAAGACGTGGCGTCTAGACGGGAGAAGATGGCGCATCGGAGGGACCTGTTATTTCGGTCTCAACGTCTCGACGAGACGCAAATAATTCAAAGAGCATCGATTTCACGGCGCGTATTGAAAACCTACCGCACGACGAATAATTTCCGCGCGTAGATAAGATTCGACGATTCTTGGGGAAAGTTCTCGTTGTCACGCGAAATGCACACAATACGCTATCCTCGGGGGAAATATGACGCCCGGGGTGGAAGGTCGTACACGGATTTCGCGTTTCGAAAAGTGGGAACGACCGTGGGTTTCGGATTTATCTGGCGACCAGATCCGACAATAACGAGCTTACGGGGAAGTTGGATGAAAACCGAGAGAACGCGGGTCTTGCACTTCCGGCCGCGGCGACGAGCCGGAATTTTTCTCACTTGGTCGCTCTCTATTAACCGACGGGATACGAATCCCTTCTGTCGCAGTCCTCTTCGATCACGATTATCGACGATTTCCATCGGAAAATCAGAAATTGACGCGGCAGAGAAATATTTTTCTGATAGATCGAAGGAAAATTGGAAAATTTGTAATCGCGAAGCATTGGGTTAGATTTGGATCATGCATTTTCAGTTTTTCTTCGTGCAGGTATGATTGTCAATGATCCTCGCTAGATTCCACATTCCAGTAGTGGAAAGTGCAATCGTTTTTGACAGATTAGTACGAAATCGTTACTTTTGGTGGCTAATATCAAGTTGGAACTTAATTAAAGTAGTTCCATTTGGTTTACACGTGCGCTTGTCAGTGAATTGATACACAATAGAGATTTTGATCAAGATTAACCTCTCTTAACGAATTCTTGAAATGTACGCTTTGTGGTTTCATCGTGAGTGAAATACTGTAAACGTTTGAAAATCGCAGTCCAAAATTTACCGGTTTAATTAATTATGAACGAAGAAGAATTATAAAGTGGTCCAATTAGATGCGATTTTGCACTAATATACAAAGGAAATTTTTATATCAAAAGAAATTACTCCATTGCATATTTTTTAGCCATGTTACACGATGGACATGTTCATTTCCTATGTACAATGTATTAAAGTAGTCTAACTACTAAAAAAATTACTTTTTTTCAAAGATCTACGTATCTCGCACACAGTACACATACTCAAACTCAATCCAGTCAACTGCAAAACGCGCGAGAAAAATTCGAAGTGAACATTTTAATATCCCGACCAACGATCTGCGTTGTACTCCGTAATTATTTCTTCAGCTGTACACATCTACGAAACGACAGACATGTTCGTTCTCTGCGCACAGCGCATCGAAACTAAATTACTTCCAACTAAATTATTTCACGCACGTTACGCGTACTCAAACTCAAACTCAATGTATTCAACTGCTGGAACCGGCACCGAAAAACTCGAAACGAACAATTTAATATCCCCCGGCGAACGATCCGCCGTTGCACTCCGTAATCGAGCGAAACAATGTTTGAGAACCGAGTTCTCATCGAGCGCGTGCACTACAGGAATATCTTTTCAACCGTGTACGGTGTGCAAGTGTCTCGCATAGTGGTTCTCCCTCCCCCTCCCGCCCCCCTGCTTCCTCTGTTTCACGGGATATCCAGCAAGATTGCCCTCGGAATCCCATAATCATAATCGCGTTATATCGTGCTTGTCGCGGGCACGAGCCACCGCCTGCCTGCAGATGGAATGGAATTTACCTTTCTCAGCCGATAGTGGAAGGAAATGAAATTCCGTCGCGCGACTGAATTAATGCCAATCGCGCCGTATTCTTTTGTCGGAGCAAAATGTCTCGCTCCGCGGACGTGGGTAACCGCGTTATCCGTCGATCCATCGGAGAGCCGCGGAGAACGCGCGCGTCGTTCACCCGCGAAAACGAGAAACCCCGAACGAAAATCGATCGTCGCGCTGGGCGCTCGAATAATAAAAAGTGTGTCAGAAGCGTTGGATTTTCGAGCGAGTCAGGAACAAGCGATGTTTGGGACAATTTTGTTGTTGATGGAACATGTACGTCTCGGTGAAACTATGAAACATTCCGCTAGAAACGGAGTATTGAATTCTATTTAAATAAATGTTAAATAACGTGGTATGTTGGTGTGTTTCTGAATATTTTTTTGCGAAGAAATTTCTACAGAAAGCTTTTCAACCGTGTAATTCGTTACATTTAATTCTTTCAATCCCAGTTAGGTCTTTGAGCATAGTTTTTTTTTTTTTTTAATTTGTGGTGCAAGTTTAAATTTAATGTTGACGTTCAACGAATAATTTGCATAAAGTGCAAAGTACATTTTTTTGTAACTGTGTTCACCATGGTTTTGAAAATTGAAATCTCTTCCTTACGACGATCTTTTAATATTATACGAATTTTTCCCCGCTGTTTTATTAAGCTTTGAACATTAGAATTAAACAAACGAAAAGTGTGGAAAAAATTTTCAAATTTTAATATCCAAAGTTGAACAAAATTCTGAAACAGAAATGGTTACTCCGTACACATAATTTTTTTAAATGGAAGACTTCATTTTTCAAAACGACTGCTGAATACCTAATCACGAAAGAATTTTTTAATGTGTTAATAGAAACGTTTGAATTTTTACAATTTCCGAGAGAAAGTATGCTCACAATCATCTTCAAAAGAAGAAAAAATTCAGCGCTGTCAAAGTAGAGACTCCACAGTTTAAAATGTCGCATGATTTTCTTACAAAATTATAATAATTTCATCGTAAATCTAAATTACAAGAATTACACAAAAATTCGTATTACTGCGAGGAGTCCGTATCGGTCCGCGTTCAGCGGACAATTGATTTATTAAAATCCAAAAGTTTAAATTTAGATCTCACGCGACACTATCCATTTATCTTTATTCCCACGGTCTCCGTTCTCGTTTGTCCACCGCAGACGTTTCGACTTAAAAACATTTCGTTTGGTTTGCGTCGCGACGGGTTAGCCACTGACCAGTTTCAAATTTCTCTCTTCAACAGAACATACTGCCACGAGGGACACCGAGTTGCTCTCCGAGAACTCGGAAGTTTTCGTGGCGGTGAGATTTAAATTTGTACACACACCGCCGGGAGAGTGGAAGCTTTTAAGGACAGTGGACCGCGTCGAATTTACGACGCTCAACGAAACGTCTACCATTTTATCACTGAAAGCGATTTCAGCGGGCGTAACCCAGATTCAGGTGCAACGCCAGTGCAACGAAAATTAGCGATTGGTTGATTTGGGTCACGTGATTCGTGAGGGGGCGTGGCATAGACCTTGAGTAGGCGTTGTTTGGTACTGAGCGATCGTGCCTGTAATTTTGTATGGATTCAAATGTTTGCGTATCAATACAATTTTATTGGTTCTGGACGTTTCAATGAGACGAATCGTACTGGGGTTCAAGTCGTGCAGTTTTTTCCTATCTCCTATACGTCTCGCTCGAACGTGTCGTTAGATTCCGAACGAATGATTCACGTAGGATTTCTCATAATCAGATTAGAAACTGAACTCTCGCACTTTGAAATAAATTTGAAACAAATTTTTCAACCATCGTCAATGATACGTCACAAATGATTCGTGATTGTAACTTCTCGCGCTACTAAATTTGAATGAAAGCGCACATCCAGAGAAAACTTTCTTAAATTCTTCGACGAAGGATCTTTCGACTGTCTCTTAAAAAATCTGTGAATTTTAATTAAACTCCTCGTAAGTCTCTTTTCTTCTCTTGAAGTGGATACTTTGGCCTCGCGAACTGCTTCTACGAACGGAAATAGGAGCGCTATTTCTGTTTTTGACAAGCGTTATTCAATTTGTCGTCGAAGCGAAGAAACGTCTTCGAAAATAATCGAAAATCCTGGGGGCTGGCGTTCCTATCAGACGTTGGTTTTGTTTTATTCAATTTTAAATAAAAATAATGTCGAACGACTTGAAACTTGTGATTGAGCGATGTACAATTTTATTTGGAAAATGAAATTGTACTAGAGTATGTTAATATCTACTTGTATTTTAACCTCTATTATTAGGTCAAAATTAGCACTTCAGAAGTAATTTCGACGAGCAAATTTTCTCTAAGCCTTGACAAAATTCCAAGCTGTTGCTGCTTTTAAAGTTTTGTCTTCTGACAAAAAGTACACAAAAATTTTGAAGTTTTGAGCGACAGTGTATGCATTTGTTTCTCTGAAACGGATTTTAGAAATTATATATCTGAAATAATTTCTAAAATCCTCTGTCTCACTTTGTTGAAAGAAGGAAGATATAAATCGATTAAACGAATGTCATCGTAATTCATACGGGACGTTGCAGCGATTAATGTATTACAACGTAGAACACGAGATGGGCAATTATGGAGAGATTAAATCGTTGCGAAAGTGAAAATGTTTCAAAGTTAAAGTGTTTATGATAAATGCAGATCATCTGGGAAATCTGTTTTTCTTCGCTGGGAGATACGCTCCAATTTATTAGGATGCAAAGCGCTGGTCTCAAGAGACAGAGTGAACAATTTCAAATTCTACACTTCCAAGGACTGCTTAACTTGTAGTACTTGGTCGTATTTGAGAATAATTATTTCAGTGATACACGAAAGTTCTCTCTCTAAGAATTATTAAGAAAATTATTATCTCAGCGTATTGTACGAAGAAGGATATCTACGAAATATTATAAAATATTATGAAGAAAATAACTGACTGGCATTACGATAGGTCAATTATTTCCACATTTTCTCAAAACGAGGAAATTTCAATTTTGCTCCCTCGCGTTTCACATCGGGGCTGTAACAAAGCGGATTTCAGTTTCGATCAAAAATTTAATAAAACTCGCAAGGCGGAGAGTATGAAAATGTCGCTTTGCGTATCGCAGTTGCAGCATTGGATGCCTATGTATTTTCGCCTTGATGGATCGCGAGTCACAAATTTTCAAAAGACCATAAATGTCGCGGCATTTCATTGTTGGCTTTCGACTGAAGGCGGTTGCCAAAATTGAACTGTTCTCCGCTGCGCGTAAATATCAATCGTAATCAAGCTTGTCAGACGATCGATCATTCAATCAGCCATTCTTTCGGATATTGGATATCGGATCCGAGAGTTTTTCATTCTTGCGAGTAGAAGTTTGGATCAACGTATGTTAATTGTCAAATTGATGCCAAATGGAATGCCTGAGGCGATATTGATCTGCCCGTGGCATTATTGACGAACGCTGGATTGGATTGAAGTTAGTGACTCAGTAACGTAAATTCAAACACAATTGTCGATTAATATAAATGATATTGATTCATTTAAATGATGAGTTTCCCTTTTGTCAATAATCGAATTAAATTTCACATCTTCGTCCCTTTGAATCTTCTCGTTTGATTACGACAGTACAGCGATTATGTAAAAGTGAGATTAAGTTGTTTGTTTCGAAACTGAACGGAGGAAAAATTTTCCAGAGAACGTTTTATCGTCGTATGTTTGCTTATATTAATAATAGTATTTTTAATAATTAATATTAATCATAATATTCATAATTAATAATGTTGGTAATAGCAGTAAAATCATTTAATATACTCAAGATACATTGGCTTAGTGTAAATTCTACGTCATCGAGAAAATGTTGAGAAATATTTATTTGAAACTCGTCATCGTGACTGTTTCTTGTCATTTTTGACATCTCGTCGTGACTATACCAAATACGTCGAATCCTTTCGCTGTTAAAATAAAGCTATGTAAATCTTATTGTTCTTCAGACATCGTTTGAATAAGACAACAAATGTCGAAGATTACGTAAGTCCCATCGAAAGTCTTGACGGACGTCTCGATAAAGCTGTTGGCGATTTGCATTCTGTTTACGAGCAAACTCTACCAATGTGTTATAAACCGGTTGAAATTCTATCTCTGCCATTTGCGAGTACAGTTCGCGTTTAATATGTAATTTAATTTTGCTGGTATCACGTCTATATTTCAGTACTTTTGTAAAAAATCCTCCGTCACTTTCCCACTGTTCAAACATTTTTATACACCCACTGGAAGTTATAAATTTGTCGAACTTTCTGCGATCGAGATTATTTTAACAATAATCCTTCTCCACTTGTTGATCTCTACACATACATAGATATATCTTCCTATACCGAAAGTTACGATTTTATTAAAACTTTCTAACAAGTCGCTTGCAAATTTCGTTTTAACGAAATGACAGTACCTCTGCGTTTCGTCATTTATTACTTAATAAATTATTCACGTGCACTGAACGTTATAAATTTTATTTGAAACTTTGTTTGACTTTTGATTCATGCACTCACTATTCTCGTAATAAACTGTCCTTCGCCTTCTTTTTCCAAATGTTTTCGTACAAATTCACCCAACTTTCTAACATATCATCGAAACTCCAAACTGCATCGTTTCACGGTAGATGGGCTTTGTTTACTTTTAATATGACTGTGTTTACTTTTTAATAGCAACAATATCCTCGTCGTTCGTTGTGCGTCGCATTGCTACGTCGTTATTCAAACATAATGGCGCGTGTTCGAGGAAGTTGCGCGTTGTGTTACACGTCTGTGAACCAGTTGCATTGTAGAAATCGATTGTAACGCGTGTGATTGTTGCGAGTTTCGCCTGACAGCGTGAACGCGTCACGCAGTTTAGCGAGATTAAAATCGGAAGGGAAAGCCAGGTTTAGCGAATTTTTTTTTCTGCACGAACACGCTCAATCGGTGTCTCTCGTTCGAGATAAAATTGCATTCCCCCGTGCCGGGCCATCGCTATCTTCCAAATAGTTTGCAAGGAAAGCGTTTTCCGTCTATTTGTTCTCTGTTTCCGTAACGGCTATTCCGTGGAAATCTTCTGAAACGTTTATACGGTAATTTTTGACGCTCGAGCGCGAAAAACCTAGTTAAAACGAGATTATCCGCTCGAAAGTGAAGGGTTGTATATTTAACGTTTTCCTCTGTTGTTAAAGAATTGAAGTAACAAGCGATGCAAATGACGGGAAGATAATTGAACGATTTTCCTTGTATATATTTCGTGGACCAACGATTTTTGGTTGTTGTTTTTGTCACTGAAAATTTTGGGCCATTAAAATTTGGATTATTCTTTTCATGACAAAAGAATTACATTAATAGATGTTTATAAGCAACTGTTCCGACTAGGAAATGAACACGACGTTTTGCCATAAAATTTTATTGATATGCAAACATTTGAATCGATAGAAAACAAATTACAGGCGCGATCGCTCAGTGTCAGACAACGCCACTCCTGCTCGAGATCTACTCCACGCCCCCTCGCGAATCACGTGACCCGAATCAACCAATCGCTAATTTTCGTTGCATTAGCGTTGCACCTGAAGAGGCCCGATTTTCCGGATTACCCCCGCTAAAATCACTTTCAGTGATAAAATGCATTCTTTTACGAGAAAGATGTAAAATGAAAAATATTATAAATCATTATTATTAATACAATATGGTATTATATCACGTCGCGTAATATTAATATTTTAAATTTTGACTATTACGAGATGGAATTAATTTACCATTTCAATGTTCACCACATTGAAGTTGATAAATGACGCGGAAGTGTCAAAATTAATAAAAGCGCTTCTTTTTAATTTCCATCGAAAGTCTTCGCTCCTGGCTCTTATCATTTATCACCTCGACTCCTCGTATATTATGACTTACCAAAGATGATAAAGTAACACTACACGCGTTACCTGATACGATACAGCGGGTCACATGTTTTACGGGGAACTTAAATTTTAAAGAGAAATATTTAACTCGAGTCCATTGAAATGATATGATTTCATAACAGAAACCGGACTTATTTAAACTAAAACCTTCGACAACGAGTTGCCCGTGATATAGAAGGAAGACGGTGGCAGTTATCTTTTACATTCTTTCTTTCTTGCTTCGTAAGTTTCCACGATGAAAATTGTTCTCGTTAAAAGGATCGGAAGCGTGTTTGAACGTCGAATCGCAACGACCGAAACCACGAAATTGCAGCGGAAGGTTTGAAAATGTGTTTAAGATCGATTTTGCGGGAAGTTGTACGAACTCGCTCGGTAAACGTCAGGCGTAGCGTAATGCGAAAGTTAAATGGAGACGTCAAGCCCCCTCGAAAATTTCAACGTTACAAGGATTCCGTTAACTTTCCTGTCGTTTAAATACGCCACGATAAATAAACCAAACTACTTTCTCGGCGCGGTACGTGACACGATGGTGGTCTCTTCCGACAAGAATACGCGACTCGAATAATATCAATCGCGTCTCCGTTCGTGACTTCTCGAGAGTGGATTAAAGGAATATTCATTTTCGTGTTTTTCCTTCTTGACCAGGTCGGTCGTCGTAATTGGATTCGGCAGAATTATCAAAAACATCGAACGTACCGCTTCTTCTTTTTGGAGAAATATTTCCTATTTCTATTTGCATTTAATAATACCCTAGGGAGAATTTTTCCTTCCGCTTTTTTGGTCACTCAAAAATATTGGAGGTATTCACAAATAAAGAGACATTTTCTGTTTCCTTTTTGTACTCGACAATATTTTGGGGAAAAATTTCCCTCTTCCCTTTTGGCCATCTGTCTGTAATTGGATTTCGCAAAAATATCGAAGATATTTCCATTTCATTCGTCGTGATTAAATTTTACATAATTATTAAAAATATCGAATACTTCCGTCTACAAATATATTCGTATTTCTATTAGCATTCGACAATTTGTGGGGAAAATTTTTTCTCTTCTCATTACATTCATTTCGAAAGAAATATTTCCTGGTTCTATTTGTGTTCAACAATATTTTGAATTCCTCTTTTCCCTTTTGATTACTCCTCGTAATTGGATTCTCCAAGATAGTCAAAAATATCGAACAACGTTTTAATTGAACAAATACTATCACTCTTTTTAATTGGATTTGCAAAAATGATTAATAGAGACATTCTAAAATATTTCATCACACTTATATAGATTATAATTTAATATCAAGTTCAGGTTTTCTTATGTAATCAAAGATAATTGATTTATTTCTTTATTTGCAGACAAAAAAATACTTCCTATTTTATTCTCTGCTGTTGTAACCAGCCACGACTTATTACAATGAATTGAGAGAAAAAAATTTACAGACGACAATGTTGCATAATTGAAAAACTTTAGACATTTTTATTGTAGATAAATTTCGAACGTTACTGTTACGATTGGTCGGCCCAAAAGAAAGTAGCATTTCTCAAAATTGGACGACCTACTATGCAAAAGTTTTAGCAATGAACATATTCTACTAAATGCACGTCGACTCAAATCACCAATATTACCAACTCTCTAAATTACCAATCACCGATAATAAAATCGAATCTTGAAAATATCAGTATCCAATTATAAAGAATGACTTTTTAAAAGAACTAGACCAACAAGAACTAAACCAAGCTTTAATTCCGCACGAGAAAAGTAGGAAAGGAAATTTTTATCTATGTGTGTTATAACAATTCGATCGCACTTTGCTTTCTGTTTTTCTAGCCATATGCAAATGGAACGGACCCGTACACACTTTAGTTTGCAAATAATTAAATATTTAAACGTGTATAATAAAGATGTACGCCTATATTTTGCATTTTTATTGCCGCGTTCCTCGCGGGAGCGCGAAACTGGAAAGGCTGTTTGAAACGAAGGTACACTTTCGGTGCCTCGAAATGTAAAGTTGTGTACGCGATTCCATTTCGAAAATGAGACAGCCACTTACAGCCATATGGGTGTCCTGGAAGCGATGGTTCTTAAACGAAAAGCCCCCGTGAATTTTAAAATATCGGAAAGCAAATTTTTGTTGAACGTTTTACCTGTGTTTGAGAAAAATTTGATCAGTAGATTGTCCATTACAATGAATACTAGATATTATCGATCGGGGGTAATATATTATTACTAGATATTATAGATCGGGGGTAACCCAAAAAATCGGGTGCAACGCTAATGCAACGAAAATTAGCGACTGGTGGATTTGGGTCACGTGATTCGCGAGGAGGCGTGGGGTAGACTTCGAGTAGGAGTGGCGTTGTCTGGTACTGAGCGATCGCGTCTGTAATTTGTTTTGTATCGATTCAAATGTTTGCATATCGATAAAATTTTATGGCGAAAAGGTCGTCTTTATTTCCTAGTCAGAACAGTTGCTTCTGGGCCTTTCAGTGAGACGAATCGTACTGGGGTACACACACACACAAGTCGTGCAGTTTTTTTCCTCGTTCTGTCTAAATTATTTTCTTGGTAACGATTACTTTAAAGTGTTTGTTGTTCGTTAAAAATTTAGTACGAATTACACGGTAACGAACGATAGATTGCAGTTGGACAGGAAATTAATTGTTTGTCGGACTGTTCTTTAAATAAGAATTTATTTAAAGAATTTATTCTTCGTTAAAAATTTAGCGAGAATTGTACTGTAACGGACAGTAAATTGCATTTGGACAGGAGATGAATCGTTTCTTGGATTATTCGTTAGCAAGAATTTATTCTTTGAAAAAAATTTGAAAAGAGTTGTACTGTAAAAGATTGCATTTGACGAAAATGCATTCGAAATGAATTGTTTTTAGAATTATTCTTTGATAAAAACTGACTTAATGGTTTATTCTTCACGAAGAATTTGGTAAGAATAATATCGTAACGAGTGACAGATATTATTTGCGCGAAAAGTAAAATTTTTATCCAGTCTCGTCTTTTTCATTAGAAGAATTTATTCTTTTTTAACGACACAATTTCTCAAGTAACGTATAAATCGGGCACAAAGTCAATTTCATCGATGGAATGATGAATCCCGCGTATCTCTTCTCAAGAGTTGATAAAGCTCGAACCGGATTCTCAGGAAGAGTGAAAATAAGACGTATTGACAGACGGCGAAAATTAATTTTCTAGTGGGAGAATTCTTTTCTTTTCTCTTTTCAAGAAGGATCAGTCCGTGTGCTTTCGACGCGACTTAATTGTAGTCGCAGGAGAATTTTGTCTTTCTCTAGAAGTAAATACATACATTCCGATATTCACTCTAACCTCGAAGCAAATAATCTTTTCTACTATAAATTCTCTACTTCTTGCGCTATGTGTTGCTATAATTATTCGCGTGATTTCTTCTTGAGACGCTTCGTATAAATTTCTAAACACACAGACGTTTGTTTCGAGGCAGATAATTTTCTATTTTACTTTCGTTTTTACTCGAAGTAGATAATTTTCTACCACGAAGTAACAATTAATATGGCCGACGATTCACCCCACGACGGGGCGAGACACTCCGATTGAATTAAAAGGAACGTGATGAAACGGCGTTAGCCGTTATTACAGCGGCGAACGATTTTTCTACGTACGCTCCTTTATCTTCGTTCCTTTTATTACCTATCGCGCGAAATTCGTTTGCGAACGGGGCGAGTCCAACGTAAATCCAGGGGAAATGAGATAGGCCGAACCGGTATTTGTTCTCTGACAGACCGAGTTAAACTATCCTGAAAGAAGGATCAGCCGGGCCCCCGGTTCGATAAATTTGATACGGTACGTGCCAGAGTGGAATTTGGAAAATCTGACAAGAGGAGTGTCGTTTACTCGCTCGTCTGATCGCGAAATATTGCACGATCTTGGATTAACAGCGTGACAAGTAACAAATGAAGGGATGAATACGGCGCAGTCGTTCGTACCGTGGGATGATAAATATCCATTGGCAAATTGGATCCATTCGCAGCGAACGAAAAACTTGCGCACGGGATTTTGCAGGATGAAATTTTGACGGGATTGGAATTATTTCGCCGCCTCCAGTGTAATTCATCTGATTGGGTTACCGGCGACGGGAGCGCAGATATTTTTCAATCGGTGTGCGGATCGTTGATAGAAAAAACGTGCCGTGTAAATAAATTCCTGAAATAATCCTGGGTACGAATGAATATTTCCTTTTGCCAAAGAGAGGGAATGATGGTAGATAATGAACAATCGAGTAGGATGAATAAAAATATCACTCGCTCGCCATAATACACATAATTTGTGTTACGTTACAAGGAATTAATTAACGACGTACTGTAAGAGATCACTAACGATTCGAACAATTCATTTCGTTACGCAATAAATTACGCAAGGAATTAATTAACACGACAGATTTCCTCCGGTGCAATTAATAATTTTATTGGAATTCAGTTAGATGAAATAAACGATGCAGTTGTTGATTTAAGATTACGATTTGAAACGTACGAGTTTCGTTATCAAACCTTGACAATGTGACATGGTTTCGAAATTTGACGCAAGCGTCAAAAGTTTGAAGCGTGGCGCCAGTTCCATTGAATTTCAAACGTTGGAGCGCGGTAACGCGTTAATAATAATATTTGCTTTGACGTTAATTAATTTTTCCATTTTTCCGGTTTTTGCACTCTGTCTCTCGTTCCGTTTCTCTTTTGCTATCGGAAGGATGTAACTGACAGGGTTTCGTCGCTGTTGCAGTATTTCTCTAATATTCGTCAGATTTTATTTAACGCACGGAACGATGTATCTATGTAGCGTAGCCTCGGTTAATTATCCCTTCTTCTTTTTTTTTTTTTTTTTAATTTCCATGACATGAAAAACAACGTGCAAAAAGAACGCTGAATAACGAGATCTTGATTGCGAGATAATCACGACGATACTCGTATTTTTCGCTTAAACGCAGCGTGAAACGCGAGTATAATTTCGGTCTATTATGAAAATGAAGAGCGCTTCCGAAGCATGTGCCGGTGTTTCCTAACCTCAAATGTACGTATCTCGCCCTGCTGCGATTTCCCAAACTCTTCGTTCCTTCGGTTCAATCGTGATTACATAAATCTAAAGAAATCTTTAAACTTTTACAAACTTTTTTTTAATTAAAAATATTAATTCCTAGTCAAGTCGTTTTCTCGAAAACGAAGAGTCGAGAATGGTTCGGTTTTTTAAGCACGATTTGGTGAAAATTTTATGCAACGATAAAAAATTTGGAAAGTTCGAGCGTTGAAGTTTATTGTACGGGCGGGCGAATTATACGTGCAATAAGTTAAAGTTAATTTCCTTTGCGCTGAAGTTCCGTGCTACTTCGCGAAATTTCCGGGGAATTCGAGGAAAAATATTTACACATGGCTGGCGCAACGTTTGCAATACTCTGTGCATCACAAAGGAATGCAACTCCCTCTAGGCGTGCTAGAATAGCAACAAAAACGAGAAGAATAAACTATCCTTCTTACATGAACTTTCAACTCCGTCAGTTCCGTCCTTCGTAATTCGAAACTTTATAACCGGCGAACTTTCGATTCAGAGACTTTTCAGTTCAGCCCGGTACGCGAGGCAGATTTCCAACCTTTCCCGCGTGGAAATTCGACGGGGTGCGTCGAAATGAAAATGGAACAAACGCCTCATCCTCTTTGACAGTTCGCAACGTCATTAATTATACACGAAGAGCTTAATCGAACTTTTCAACAATGGAAAATTGTCGATATTTTAAAATTTGGTAAACAATAAAAAAAAGATGTAAATTAGTTATGTAAACTAATATATTAACTACTAATGAAATTATAATAAAAAATGTAGCGGCCCTATGATTCCTCGACTACGAGTTTCGAAAACTCCACTAGCACGATCCGCAAGTGGCTGCGCGCCTAGCGTCGAGGTCCTACCGATCTTCGATGTTAAGCAAGCGGCGTGCGAAACCCGTTTAGGGAGGGGTGGATGGGGGTGAGATCGCGGGCCAGCCTTATTAGCCCCCCTCTCCCCGGGGGTGGGTAGTTATAACAACAAGCGTTTTGGGGTAAGGAGTCGCTGTCATCAGCCCCC
>KQ435828.1:1624322-1649105 GCA_001276565.1 Melipona quadrifasciata | reverse complement strand
ACCGTATTTCCCAATTTCGTATTTAGATAGTTCACGAATATAAGAAATCTTCTTTTTAAGAAGATCGTTTCAATAAGAGCATTTTCGACGAAAGGGCATCCATATCTTTCTTCGATTGATCGAAAATTTAATTCACTGGGGATTTACCATGTACGAACAAGTTCCTTTCATTTCTTCTTCTTGCCATTTATATTCTTGTTCCTTCTCTCCGTTACTCGTATCTATTTCCTACATATCGTTCTCTACTCGCGCGCGTTTTTCATAGTCTCAGTATCTTTATTCCCATATCGAGAACGTAAGTCAATATGTAGTCTTATTGACAGTGAGCCCAGAAGCTTTTCGGAATCGAGTTCCTTTCATTCTCCTTCTCGCCTTTTTCCCTTTTTCCCTCCTAATCAGAATGTTCTCTCCCTTTTTTTTTACTTTTTCAATTCGTTGCCCGCTTTCTACTGCTCGGATCCTATTCTACGATCTCCGTTTGTTTCTTCGGTTTCTTCATTTCCTTGATTCTTTCTGCGGTTCCAGTAGACTGACAAACGAAAATGACGAAAATTGGGGGAAAAGGAGAAATGTTAAGTGCAAAGTCGAAGCATCGATGATTACCAGACTGTAGATTTTTATAATAAATATGCACGACTTGTACGATTCGTCTCACTGAAAGGCTCAGAAGTAACTGTTCTGACGACTTTTTTTGCTATAAAATTTTATCGATACGCAAACATTTGAATCGATAGAAAACAAATTACAGGCGCGATCGCTCGGTATCAGGCAACGCTACTCCTACTCGAGGTCTACCCCACGCCCCTTCGCGAATCACGTGACCCAAATCAACCAATCGCTAATTTTCGTTGCATTAGCGGTGAAAAAATCCTACTTTTTGACAAAGTTGAAGAAGTGAAACGCAAAATGGACTGGAAATTGTTTCACGTACCAAGCATAACGCTTCGTATATTTTTTTCACATTTACTCTGTTTTGGATTATTAAGGATCCTCTGTCTTTAAATTTCCCGTAAACGGACGAAAATCAGCGGTGTAATGATCACATTATTTCGCGCGTGGATTCGTTTTGACGAGCGAATGAAATTTCTTTGACGAGAGTTATCCCGCTGGATTGTTTCTCGTTTCGCGGCAAGTTCTCTTTTTGCCGTTTAATTAGCTTACCTCGCTACGTGACCGTCTTAACAAAACAATCGTCCGGCGTGCAAAACATCGGGCAGAGAATATTACTTACTCAGACGTGCTCCGCTGAATACAAATTGTATATTTATTTAAAAGCTGACGCTTTAATCAGGCATGTTAGTATAGGAAAAGTGGCAAATACGGAAATCAACTGCCGCGTTCATTGGTATAATAAAGTACATTACCCAGTTTACTGAACCTCTTGGAAGTTAAAAATTTGAGAACTTAGAAGTTTGAACATTTAATTTCTCTCATTTATCGTGTGAAACGAATACACTTTGAAACGTTGTACAGAGCCTCGAGTTTCAAACGTCGTACAGTCCCTTTGAATTGAAATTTACGAATTTCACGCTGATGGGAATTTAACGATTTGAAAATGCACGGAAATTTCGAAGTTTGAAGCTTCGAGCGTCAATGGTTCGTTATTAATTCGACGCGGTACAGAAAAAAGAAACGACGTTCGAAAGTGTCTGAATTGTGAATAAAGTTGCAAATTGTCTGAACTGTGAATGAAGTTATAGAAGTTTCTTCGAAGTTAATTTAATTCAAATTTCGCTTGAATGATTATCTTCATTTTCGGCGATTTTGCTTCGATGTTTCTTAAACTTCGTTTCTTCGCTTTTCCGCTCCCTGAGAACTTTTTTGCCGAATGCATTATGCGAACGTGGATGATTTCGGATAGAATTATGGGAAAATGAAAACAGTGGAGTTTGATTTCATGCAGTTGGACGTAGAATTAAATATTGGTGGATTTGAGAGTACAACATTACTGTCTGAGGATGTGAAAGAATTTTTGTCAATAATATACGTACGCTTTGAAACAAAAATTCTGCTGCGTACGTATGCGCGTATGCAGTTGTTCACAAAAGTGCTCGTACACATCTAGGAATATTTTATAAATGCACAATACACCTTGAAATTTAATACACTGTAACGCGACTCTGGTTGTATCAAGTTTGAAATCATTCAGAAATCTATATAGATTTTTAGAAGAAATTTAATACAAGTATAGTAAAGCAATAAGTTTCAGCAAATATTCGATATTTACTTTTAACTATCGATTTTAAATAACAATATTTATTTCCAAATTCATTATGATCGAGATTGCACTCTAAAATATGTGAATATCTTTTACGTACAAAATGGACACGTTGCAAAGGAAAATTCATTATAACGATTAACTATATATTTGCAACTAATATTTATTTTTTGACCGATTCGTAATTTTTCCAACATAATTGTAAGTTTGTCACGCCAAATTCAATTCGAAATTTCGCAATGCACACACGTACACGGAAACTTTTCTACGCGACGCGTGTTTATTATTTGAATACATTCACGCTCGTAACATCGAGTTAAAATTAATCGATGCGACGACGTGGTAAGAAACATTCGGGGAATTGGCCGATAAATCCACGAGGGAACGCAATGTCTGTACCAATATTATCCAATTCGATTGGTCTTTAAACGGTAGAGGAAACGTTCCGCACAATGTGTTCTGAGCTCGTTTGACGATTAACGTGGCATACGCGCGTTAGGCGGGGCCACGGAATTCCCGGTAAACGCAGTTATCCCCGCGATAAAGCAACCGGGAACTCAATATCAGGAATTGGGGAAACGAAGGCAGTTGCCTCTCGCAATTTTCGTTCCGCTACTTTGTACGCGCGTTGTCAATAAACCACGCTAATACCCTCGGTTTTCAGACGTTGTATGCGCTCTCTCTGTCTGAAAAAATGGACAAAAAGTCCTCACTTTGTACGTCCAGCCCATAATTCATAACTCTGTCCCCTCTTTTTATAACATTCGAACGTGTAATTAGCTCGAATTCTAATTAAATATTGGCACATTGATAAGCCAATTCCGAGTTAATACTTCAGGATTCTTTGTGCTTCGACTGAATTCAGTCACTCTGTTTCCTTTGCTCTGCTTACCGACAATGTATATCTGTGCAATTTCTCATTGCGGGATTGATTGAGATTTTTGTCGAATAAAGGATTCGTTAATAGGATTACCTGTGTTTCTACTGAATTAACAATGATTTCGTTTATTTCTTTTCGTTTCAATAATTTTGCACTGCGCATCGTCTGATTTAACAACGGAAACTCTTTTAATTAATTCCAAAATAGCGAGATAATTATTATAATTAAATATGATCTTCTATAACAAACGTCATAATGTGGAAAAATAATTTGATATAATGCATGAATGTATCTAATTACTATTATCAAGTTACTCATTATTATTATTTTTACAGTCTAATGGAAAAAATAGATAATCATGTCAATTTGTGAACAGCAATTATTTCTCAGAAATCCGTGTGCTCTAAAATTTCACGTATGATCCTTATTATTATTGTAATAATTTGCTTAAAATATTCTGTTGTATAACTCTCCTAACGCTACACATATATATATTCTTTTATTATAACGTTGTAGTCTTTATATCACTTGAAAAATTTTAAAAAGATCCAGAACTACTTGCCATTATCGTTACTTCGTCGATCAATATATTTTCAAGCTTAATCGAAAGATCCTCCAATAACGATCGAAACGTTTTGTAATATTTTACTTGCACGTTACGTTATATTTTAATTAATAACTGCGCGCAGTAGGAATGTTAGAAAATATTAATAAATATAAATATCAGTTGTCCGTAAATTGAAATTGAACAAGTATTTTTACTCGTATTTTTTTTATTTTCACCATTATTTCGATTATCATTGTTATATTTTAGCAAAAGTAAGTTCCGAAGGATGCCAGGATGCCAAAGTCGTTGTTACAGTCGAGCGAATTTCACGCTTATCGCTAACGTTCATCGCGCCGAGACAAACACATCTCCGATCGCGTCAAACAGCCCCGTTCGCGGGAACAAAAGTGAGATTTATGAGTTTCTCGGGAATGTTCGAGAGTCGATGAACTCGCGGGGGAAAAATGTAATTGGTAGCTGGTTTCGAACGAGAAAAATTGACGGTATCGGCAATGCGCAGCGGTATGGGCTGCCGCCGTAAACAGTGCGCGTTGCTTTCGGGATGTGCGTTCATTCTCGGCTGGCGTTCCTCCCCTTGCGGCAAGTATTCCAGGCATTTCATTCTCGAAATACCTCCGCGTTCCTCCCGGCTCGTAACCGTTTCTCCCTTATCCATCCGAATAGGCCGCCGAACGGCACAAATAAATCTCTCGATTCGTGATATCCGAATGTAATTCTCCTTATTGTTTCTCCCATCGTGATCGACGATCGAAGTATAAAAATCGATAAGCCTCTGATCAATTCGGTGTTTAATGAACTGCGGATCTTTGTGCAATTTCATGCTTGCAGAAATTACTTTTCTTTTTTAATCATTGAAAGTAATTTTCGCGGGCCTCTTCAGGTGCAACGCTCATGCAACGAAAATTAGCGATTGGTTGATTTTGGTCACGTGATTCGTGAGGGGGCGTGGGGTAGACCTCGAGTAGGAGTGGCTACTTTTAACGTTTAAATATATTGACTTTTTTTTAGACATGTTGATAATTTCCAATTTTTTTTTACCAACATTTTAACAATTAATTTGGAAAATATGACGATTTTAATATTATACAAAATATACAATTTTAATACCAGAGTAAGAGTTTATACGTCATTTGATTTAATTTTTTACCATTTTTACCATTTTTAACGATTAATTTAAAAAAACATAACAGTGTTTTTCTTTCAATATTAGATGTAATTCGGTTCGTAATTTGAAAACTCTTGTTCTTGTTCAAATTCTTATTAGAATATCGCGATGTAAGACGAAAATTTTCCCACGACGATAAAGTACGAACGAGAAAATACTAAACACCTTGTAAGAATGAGAATAATTTTGAGAAACGCGAGGTTTCCCCGCTAATAAGCGCGAATTGCCGGTAAATCATTATAGGTGGAAATTTACGACTTTATTTAGTATCAAAAAGAAACTGGTTGTTTCGGCCATTAATTGCGGTTGGCAGTAACAAGGTTAATTAACGTCTTCACTGCGCCAGGGGTTTAATCAAGGCGGAAACTGTAATCGGATAGCGTGTTCACTTTCAATCGAGACCCCTTAGAAATATCCATGTAACAAGTTGCTGCATATTGCTAACCTCTCTGCCTAACTTCCGTTAAATCCACCTATAGTTAGCCATAGTTACCTAACTAGTTTCATCCTGCACGAAGAAACCGAAAAACGCAGAACGTTTTTCGTTGATCGAATTTTTCTTCCAATTTTTTTTTTTTTTTTTTTTTTTTCCATTTTTTTTTTTTTTTTTTTTTTTTTTACGATTTTACCATACCTTGTAATTTAGCGAAACGTAGCGAACGAATCGTGCGAGACTTCATTCGCGAGAAGTCACTCGCAAGATTTAATTTGCAATTCACGCTCGTGATTCGCAGTTTGGCTTGTAATTTGCAAAATATAGCGATTCATAATTATCAAATGTCGTGTAATTACTCGCCGGCAACAAGGTTCCCTCTGAAGCTGAAAAACCACCTCAGTCAAGTGCTTTGAGGATCGAATAATCGGTTTATGAAATAGTTGGAAGAAGATTAAATTCCCCTCCGGGTTAATATCGCACGAGTATCGCCAATATTCCAAGATAATGGAAAGGGGAAAGGTTACTACTTCGCTCGTTAGATTATAATCTATATTTCGGATCTGAGTAGTATAGCCCGTCGTTTCGTCGGACAAGAGAAGAACGATACAGTAGGTAACAGCACGTAAGTAGAATAGAGTCGTACACTCGCCAAGTGTACAGCACTTGGTTGGACATTAAATTAGAACACAGAACTGAACGAGCACGTGGAATAAATTGGTGTTTGGTCTGGCAACTTTTAGCAGTGCAACAATTAAAGTACTACTCGAAGTTTTGTGCTTCTACTGCGATGGCAAATAAACTGAACAAACAATTTTTTATTAATATTCTTAGTTTGAACGTGGAATTTCTTATTGACCCTCATAAAATTGTTATTTGTTTCAAGTTGAACAATATTTAATACATAATTTTAATTGAAAGATTACTATTATTATTAATAAAAATTATTAATCCCTGTCGGTCGGAATATATATTTCAAATATTTTAATTAGTATATATGTACTAGCGTATATAACACTAAATATTTAAAATACTTTAATTCTTTAGCTGTCCACTAAAATGATTAAAAGTTTGAAAGTTCAACGTCGAGTGTTAACGAATTAATAATATATTTTCTTTATTTGTTACATTTAATATATTATTACTTATTGAACTTTTCTCATCTTAAATACTACGATACTTTGCTTCGAACTTAATCAAAATCAATATAAATAACTTTACGAAATAATTTGTCAAAATGTCGGCAACAAAAAGAACTGCACCCCAGTACGATTCACTGAAAGGCCCAGAAGCAACTGTTCTGACTAGGAAATTACAGGTGCGATCGCTCAGTACCAGACAACGCCACTCCTACTCGAGGTCTACACCACGCCCCCTAACGAATCACGTGACCCAAATCAACCAATCGCTAATTTTCGTTGCATCAGCGTTGCACTTGAAGAGGCCCGATTTTCTGGGTTACCTCCGTTAAATATCGAGCCTCGCGTTACGTGAAACTATTGCCAATGGACGACGGGAAACGCGTTAGACGCCGCGCGGTCGATTAATTCCAGACATCACGAATTTCATTTTCGCCGACGAATCAATCAATTGATCAAATAAACGATCTTTGACGGTAACAGAGAGTTTCGTCGTGCCGCAAATCGACTGGAAGCCCCTGGCCCCTTTGCCCGTCCGATCTGTTTATAAATTCCATGCATATCGTGCTCATTAATTAATCCGGACATAGATTCCCTGTTAGACCCGAAAGTGATCAATCCTGTTTAATAGAGGCTTCAGGGGTTCTGAGATCCTGACGGACCGCAGGAATTCACGACAGGGAATCCTTTGGTTCACCACGATCTGTCTGCCGTCTGTGAGCAGGCTGTTCACTTTCTTGCTGCGAAGAACACCAAGAGGAAATATGACTCGGCTGTTTTTAACGTTGTCGACGACGAATAACGCCACTCTCCCAGTCGGATGTAATGTTTCTTTATTATCCTCTGTGACTTTTACTACGCTACTCTCGGCAAGCGAACGTGTTCCTCGTATATGGAGCATCGTAGTTCTTGCTAAATGGGAGGGGCAAAGAAAAGGTATGCGCGCGAACATATTGAATGCATCGGGACGATGATGATGAGAAAAAAGGGAACGATCGATTATCGGAACAACGATTAACGGCACATTTGGGAGTGGGCTGTTTTGCGAGGTGAAAATGGGATCACATTTTCGTTTCTGTTTGATGTTAATTCACACATTTATAAAAATAAAATCGTGAAAATGAGGGACGAGGTGTGCTCGTTTATACAATTCTATAAATGGATACAGAAATGCTTCCGTACAGCGTGGAGAGAGTGCGCACAATATTCCTTGACTCGATTAATGAAATTCAGCTGAAGTTGAAAAAGTTTCACTCCAGTCGAATTTTACTTTATTTTACTTTAGCTGTAAGTAACTTCGATGAATTAGCTGAAGGAACTTTAACTTCAAACATTCTTTAACGAACCTCGCTTTATTTTATGTATCTTTATTCTTTTGATTAAAACACCGTGAAATTAGATAATTTCAAGCCTTGCGCACTTCGTTTTTTTAGCGGTAGAAACGGAGAGGAAGATTACTGTTTACTACCGAAATACTGTAATTCAGATTTACAAGATTCTCTAGTAGAGTAACACGTTCCAGTTTTTCGCATAGCTGCGAATAAAGAAGAAAATATTAATACGCTAATTATGGTGTTTCTTCGTAAGAAATTTCCAAATAAGGAAATTCTGATTATTAGTACCGTTATAAAAGTATTTTGAAATGGAAGAATAATTCGTATTCAATATTTATGTGACATTATGAGATAAAAATATAATATAATTTATGCTCGTACATACAATTTTTTTGGTTTCAAAAAAAGAGAAAAATGTATTCGTATTGTGCATTATAAAAGTGTTCCAAAGTGAAAGGATGATTTAACTTCTTCACAACATTAATGCGAAATAAAAATATAAAATACGTGGGATAAATTCTGATTATTAGAAATATTATACACCATGTATGTACGTTGCAAAGATGCTTCAAAGTGAAAAAATAAATTATACTCGATGTTTATGCGACGTGAAACTGCGGAACAAAAATATAACATAATTTACATATGTACGTTTCTCAGATTTTAAAAGGGTCGGAATATTTTTTCATGAGATATAATTTCTCGCGTTAATTAAATTCGTAAGTTGGCCGTTGTAATTTTCATCAGGTGCACCAGGTGTATGTACCGGCCAGATTGCTCTCTCGAAGTTACTCCCGCGCGCGAGGAGTTATTTTTGCATCGGTGTATCAGATGTCATTAGCCGTTGAAACTTTCACGACAATACCTAATATACATATTGATAAGTTGGTGCAACGTGCGGTTTATGCAAACGAACGGAGTGCTAACGGGAAGAAAGGTCGAGCGAGTAGCGCGGTTAATCGTCCCATGGCAACGAACCGCCGACAAATATTTGAATTTGCGGCATTCGCGCGGTGCGAGACGAGAAGAAAGAAGAAGGAAGCAGCAGGGGAGGGTATCCAAGCTTAATTACTTTTAACCATTAACAAACATCTCGAGCGCGAGAGTGACTTAATCGGTTCTTTCGATTCGCCTCTCAGTTTGCGTTTACTCATTTTATCACTGAAAGTGATTTTAGTGGGGGTAGCCCAGAAAATCGGGCCTCTTCAGGTGCAACGAAAATTAGCGATTGGTTGATTTGGGTCACGTGATTCGTGAGGGGGCGTGGCGTTGTCTGGTACTGAGCGATCGCGCCTGTAATTTGTTTTCTATCGATTCAAATGTTTGCGTATCAATAAAATTTTATGGCAAAAAAGTCGTCTTCGTTTCCTAGTCAGAACAGTTGCTTCTGGGCTTTTCTGTGAGTACTGGGGTATAAATCGTGCAGTTTTTTTTTTTACGTCTTTTTTTGTTTGAATCATAGACATAAAAACTTGAAAAAAAAAATAAATAAATTGTTGAAGTTTCGGTACATTTTATTTCGTTCCATTTAATTCCCAATTTCAGTGAAATAATGGAAACAGATTATACACTTTCTCTAGAGGAAAGTAATTTTTCCAATGAAAAAGTGATTTTTTAATTCATTCCTTGTTGAAAAAAAATTTTCAGAATTTCGTTCATCGAAAGTATGTTCGAACGTCCGCTTCATTTCGCGCGAGCATTAACTTTAATTTTTCAAGCTGATTTCAACTATTTACCTGCAAAGTTCGCGAGAACTTGGAAAAATGTTACATTCGCCTGCGCGGAATGAAACGAACATCGCGAGATGAATAAATTAAGCTGCAATCTTGTTGGCGTTGAAAACAAAAGAGGAGGAACGTCCGCATAAATTAGCGAAGGCCGGAAGGGCGAGTGGAATCGTTTCTGCGACACGAGCGGAAAAAAGAAGAGAAACCGAGGGTATCAATGTTACTGCAACGAATGTCTTTTTCAGGAGATTGAAGAAAAATTTGATTCAACTAAGTTACTTTCAATTAATGTTCATTTTTAGTAAAAGACTAAAAATCCTCGTTAATCTATAATTAGAGAAAAAAAGAGAAAAAGAAAGACAATAGTGACTATTTTGTTTCGTTAATGAAATATCGTTACCACGATACCTTTGTGAATGGAATAAAATTCCATTTTTGAAATTGCATTTACAGGTGGGTCAGGGTAATTCGCATTTATCATATTCGATCGAAATTCAATACCGTCAATTACGCTACCTCTGGCCAATCGAATTAATCGACGCCACACACCAACGAGCCGATACCTGAGCATTACTAATCGATATCGCACTTAATTATTGCCTAATGTACCCGAACCTGTCGTAAGAACGTTCATGAATCATTCGAGCCTTGAAATTTGTTGACCATTATCGTACGGATAATACCACCTGTTCACGGTGATTAATCACTATTACAAGATTGCAAGACTATGAAATCGGTATCTAGGTCGAACGAGTCACCTAATTTAACATTGTGGATCAGCTTCATCGATCGTCTCCTAAAAAGCCGTTTTCATTCGCGGTAATATTCGCGATTTTAATACTTGAACAGAGGATTTAATGGCGTAGTTTTTGATTTAAAGTTTGAATCAATGCTTTTGGCCAATTATTGCTTCAATAATTTGTAATTATGGTCGTTCGATTGTATACATTCACGTATACTTATCGGATATTTACATGTTTGAAGAGGTGTATAGAATTCCGAGTAGAGTAATATTTTTCATTATAATATTTAAATATTTCATTTAACAATATTAATGATAACACTATAAGAAATATGAATTTTTATAATCATAAGAAAGATAGAATATAATGATCATGAGAGAGAAAGAGAGAAATTTTGAATGGCAATCATTGCTTTATTGTGAATTCTTAAATAGTATCGCTGATAAACAATAACTCGATAATATCACAGATAATAATAATAATAATTTATTACTCAAATTTAGAATATTTGATTCCACTCTGTATTTTATACTCTAAGCACACATTCTGAAGTTCAGTTAAATGAAAAATTCTAAAATTAAATGATTTGACTCCAAATTATTGTTGTTCTCAATGCTGCGATGCTACCAATAGATAAATATAGTTATCAACCCTGTTGCTGTTTCATACTTCACGAGTTAAAAATGTCTGCAACCAACGTTATTCTTAGAATATAATTATTTTTATTTAATTATTCTTGGAATATTATTACGTTAAATGTTATTCTTAAAATGTAGTTGTTTTTATTTAATTTATCCACCGCGCGTTGTTCCTACAGAACCTAATGCACGAACCGATATTTCCATCTTTCTATCAGACGGCGGGCAAACAAGGCACCGCTGGTTTTGTCCGCAGAACATTGACCTGCAAAAAACCTGTCTCCTTTAAAAGTGTCCACACCACGGCACGACAGCCGTTTCTTGTCTAGTGCACACATGCGCGCAATTTGTGCTGCTGCTTGACGACGAGGAGAAACAAAACAAAAGAGAGCAGAAAGAATAATCGAAAGCAGACAGGAAGGCGAGAGAAGTCAAAAAAGAGCAAAAGAATCGTTTGGTACAAAAATACGGTAGCGGAAAGCGTCTTGCAAGCCGCGACACAGAAACGACGTACCAGCTGATAAAATTAAATATACTAAAAACTCTAGACGTTCGTCACGTACGTATGTATACACGAACATTGAAGCAATCATCTAAAGTTCATCGATTTGGATCTAAAAATACTCGGAAAATTTTAATGCGCATATCACAAAAACTGCACGACTTGTATCCCAGTACGATTCGTCTCATTGAAAGGCCCAGAAGCAACTGTTCTGACTAGGAAATAAAGACGACTTTTTTGCCATAAAATTTTACTGACATGCAAACATTTATCGAATCGATAGAAAATAAATTACAGGCGCGATCGTTCAGTACCAGACAACGCCACTCCTACTCGAGGTCTACCTCACGCCCCCTCACGAATCACGTGACCCAAATCAACCAATCGCTAATTTTCGTTGCATTAGCGTTGCATCTGAAGAGGCCCGATTTTCTGGGTTACTCCCGCTAAAATCACTTTCAGTGATAATGTTACAGTTATAATTGTATAATGAGAACATAATAGATACATATGTCTATTCGTAAACATTGAAATTTCCATTTTAAAAGAAACGTAAAATTATTAAAGGAATGATACATTGCTAATTAAAAATTTCCTCTTTTGGTCCTTGACAAATAATGACATGATGAGAGAATAATAGATAAAATGCCACAGTTAATGAAATTGGTAATTTCAAAAAGAAAATCATTAATGAAGGAAACGAAAAGGAAAGATAGAGTGTAGATGTAGAGAAAGTTAAACGAGGAGAAACTCATTTATTAGATCGAATTGGATCCAAAGTTCCAAAACGGGTAATAATCCGAAAATTGCCATTTTCTTAAAAGCTTCGATACTTACGAGTAGCGTGTCTGTTCAAAAATACAGGTATTATTACCGGGTATTATTATCTCCGCGTTCCGGGATCCAAAAAGTTCTTCACTTCCTTGAGTCACGCTTCAGTCTCGTTAATAATGAAGCACAATTTTGCCAGGAGCACTCAGGTGCAACGTCAGCGCTCGGTTCTTGGTAATTGCAACAAAGAAGGAAGAAGATGCTGCAATTCTAACGAGTTAGGGATGCCTATTTCAACCCTCGGTATTAACCGAGGACGGGAAAGTTTCTTTCGCGACCCGGTGATTCTTCGCGGTCTCTCCTCGACCTTTCCTCCGACAGCCACCAGACGATCGCATAAACGGGGCGCTCATGCAAACTGCAACAGGCCTGGAGCCGAGCTATAGTAATAATTCATCGTGTGAGAATTATCGTGCACCGCGCGTCAACCTCGCTGAGAATTACCGGCTTACCGCGATCGAAACTCCAAGTCGGTTTATATATCCCGAACGCAGGCGTAACTGTGCAAGTTCGCCACGAGCCAGCTTTGTTTAAATATACAGTTCAATGACGGAGGTGTTTGCGTAGTACATTGCATCGCAAGTTTCAAATATTCAAAGTGGAGGGAAAATTTGAAATTTTGCTTCATTTATTTATTGCTCGAAGTTTGGAACAAAGCGAAGTTTACGCGCGCAGTCGCTGTCTGAGATAGAAAACGGGCGCGCGGAAATGGAAAATTTATGTTCGGTTTCTCATTTGGTTCGAACCTTCGATTAAATATTGCGTGAAAGTTTGAAGTTCGTGCTGATGACTTATTGTTACTCGGCGAGAAAGAAATTGCTGGAAAGGGAGGATTCAGGATTTCGGCCAAGAAAGCTTTTACAAATTTTAATAAATATAAAACAGTGATAAAAATAATTCGATGCTGCGTAAAGGGAAAATACGTATAAATCTTATAAAAGAGACAATTTATGAATAATACACTCGTACGATATTTCTCCAATAATTCTCTCCCGCAATTTTTGATTTTTCCGATTTCTAATTTTCTTCCTCCACAGTATCTTCGCGTCCACGTACGTTCAATCATTGTCGACTGAAATCGCGATCAGTTCTGCAATTTTATATTCGTTTCACTGATAGCAATCCAGTTCACGTCTATCCTGAATTGCGAAAATAGGTGGAGATTGATAGGTTCTAAATAATCGTGCTGCTACAAATCAACTGAGAAATTAGACTAGGTGTGGAATTACTCGTGCGCTATGTCGTGGGTTTACGACACGTCTATTAAGTACGCAAACGTCATGGAAGCATGATCTGAACTGCAGAACGGTTCATACGCGAGTAAGGACGATTTAGATTCAATCACTCGGTATCTATATATCTCGTCGCAGAGTGCTTCGTCTGATTTATCGGTGACGAAAATTCAGACGAAAATTCATTCGTAAAGGTGGGTTTGTATTTTTTAAAAGAGAGACGTAAACTAATGTTGATGACAAACAAAGCCAGAGAAGCGAAAAATTCAGATATAATAAAGATCGAAAAAATTTAGAATCGCCACTCGTTCTAAATCGTTGAAATAATTCGAAATTGTTCGACGGGGGCAAATGAACAGTAAGAAATATTGTTGCAACTTTTACTATCAATTTTGAATCAATAGATTACGCATTTTCAAGAGAAATAAAATTTGAATAGAGATTTATTTCGTCTGTTGAAAACTATTGACGAGTGATTTACTTTGGATATTTTTGCGTCCTTAAAGTCTCTTAAGTACAGAAAAATCCACGGTGTCTCGATGAATAAATTGGCGATTAATATTAATATAGATACAGAAAAGTGATTGTTTTCTGCAATCTCTGTTTTCAGTCACTTGGACTCGGTCGTGAAATTGTAAATTAATGAAAATAACGTGTTGTAAACTCGGTCGTTTTGGCAGGTTTCGTTAATGCCTTGGAACACTGCAGGCTAGATGGCTCGTACAACAGAATAATGTTCATTAATCTTTTGATAAGATATGTAACGGAGATTTGGCGGAGAATCGGTGTGGCTGCTTCTTCGAGTCGTGTCGTAATAAATTTACGTTGACACGGGTGATATTGACACAGTGTGCTCTAGGTGGACGACATTGTGTAACGTAGATATACAATGTAAAATGACGGTATCATGAGGACAAATGTTTGAGATTGTCGACAAATATGCCGCTTCACGGCAGGTTGAATTAATCAGATAACAACGAAACGCTTAAGCTATTCGAATTTAATACAACAGACGATAAAATGATAAAATCTTGAGTTTCTCGAGCCTGATGGTTGACACAGCGATGAGATTTCCACGTGAACTTTAAGGTGGATCGAGTAGTCGATAATTTGCGGAATGATAGAGTTGTCAACTCGTATTGTAACTTTAGTTTTAAATTTCAATGTTATTTCTCAGTATTTTCCTAAAGAAGTTTGTTCCTTTGACATGAGAGAAGGATGATGTTAAAAGTGGCCATCTAAAGTTCATATGTCAATTCTTGTTGTTAGTTTTCAATTAAATTGAACTGTCATCTTCTCAAGTACGTAAAAACTGTACTCTTCGATTCAGTTGATACGTAAACACAAATTTTTGGAAATTATGACGTACGATTGTACATACAGATTTAGTAGGTCCTCTCGAGAAAAAGAATTTCTGGATTACCACGTAGCAACAATGTGATGGAATTTCAAATTTGCGTGATTCCAGATTTACCAACAGAGTTTCTGAAAAAGCCACTTCGTAGATGGATCAGTATCTGAGGAATACTTTTTTATGTTTGTGCTCGTCTTTTGTACTTTCCTAGTCATTTTTTGTTTCTACAGAGATAGTTTCAAGTATTTGGTTCTCTAAAAATGGCCTTCTTCCTATATTTCGTATTTATTTTATATCCTACGTGTAGGATTTTTCATTGAGAAACTTGCTTGGCCAATGACGCTGTGATACGTCGCTGTAACTCCCCCGTTACTCGACCAAGTATTGTATGTATGTATACCTCCACTCGAAAGTATCAGGACGAAATCGACGATACCAAATTAATACGGTACTTGTTCTGACAATGAAACTTTCAAGCGGTACTCTAAACTTTGTTAATTGTCTCGATTTTTAAAATATTGATTATATTTTATTTGTTCCATTTCGATTGAGTATATCCATATTCGAGGATAAACTTACGCGATAATCTTAATGGTGCAACAATATCGTAAAATTAACACTTACAGTTTTGATAAAGTTGTCAGGGATCTAACGAGCAAATTGACAGGTTCACGCGACACGTTGTCAGAACTTTGCTCCGATCTCCGTGGAAAGTGAAGAATAGTCTCCTGAAATCGTGGCAGAGCATTACTGACTTACTGGCTCAACCGTTGTTAGATGCTTCAATTTGAGGTATTATGCAGTAGGTTATTGCGCTCTGCTAGGTGTATAACGTGTCACATTCATGTTTCTACAACTTTGCAGTTCGTCTCCACCGCACGTGAAATTGCCGTTCTCAGATTTCCATCAGAGGCCATTTAATGTCGCAGAAGCTCTAAATCACGCTTGAAACCTCATTCTCTTGCTGATAATTCGTACTTCAAATTCACTTCTTCTTATTTCAGACATTTCATTTACCTCATTCTCTTGCTGATAATTCGTACTTCAAATTCACTTCTTCTCATTTCAGACATTTCAGTGTATTTTTTGCTAGTTTTGAATGGTTTCAAGCGATCAGGATGGATGATGAAAGGATTTGAGGTAGATGAGAGGAAGGCGAAGGTGCTAGCGTTTCGTCTTGGAGTCACTGCCTAAATTAATCATCAGGGCTGATGGCAACGACCCCTTACCGTAGACGCTTGTTGTTGTAACTACTCGCAAGGCTGGACTGGTGGCACCTACCCTGGCATGTTCCGCACTCTACTTGCTTAACATCAAAGATCGCTAGGCGCACAGCCACTTGCCGCTTGTACTAGTCAGCTAGTTCGGAACTCGTAGTCGAGGAATCCTAGGCCGCTACAGTTTCTTGTTAACTCCTCTTACAACTGCAACTCCATTCTTTGGAATTCTTTTCTCGGTATTTTATACTCGAAGCTGCCTCTTCATTGTCCATTTAGTCTTTTGCATTGTTAGGGAATGCTAATTCTTTTATCAGGCTTAAAGAAGATTTAAGAAACAGTAAGAAACAGTTTCGTCGTTTCCGTACTGAATATTGTTTCAAAATTGTATAATATCTCGAAGTATCAAAAAGTTAGGATTAATTTGTACGCGTCCTTACTTTAATATTATTATATGTTCTTGTACTGTGAAAATTCTTTTCTAAAACAACATATGAAAGATAGGGATAAATTCGAGAGTGAAGTTAAAAATTTGAATAGAGAAGATCCCACGCAATTCTTCACGAAATTTTCTCACTCAGAGAAATTGATTTCCATCGTTGTTGAAGGATTTTCCACGTAAGAGTGAAACACAAACCGATTATTGTCCAAAGGAAACTGGCGGATCGTCGAGTTATTTTTCATCAACCAGGTAACAACCACTGATGTTCGAGAGTACCGATCAAACGCATTTCTACGAACTTTATCGAGAAACAACAACTCGCGAAACTACCATAATTCGCAACTGCGGGCAAGCAACGCTTTTCCGCGCACTCCGAGCTCCGACTTCTCAGCGCGCGATGCAAGAACGCGAGTTTGAAATATTACCGAGCAGACGAAATTCACGCTTCGAGCTAATTATCTCGCTACTTCCGGGAGACCACGAACGGGGAAGTTCGCTGCTCGACACGCTGGCAGCCATCGACGCGCGGGATAGGATTTTCCGAGAGGAGCTCGCCGTGGTTTGAGCGCCAGCTGCTGGCCTTTTGTTCCGCCGCGGAAAAGCAAGGAGATATACCCGTTGTCAGGAGAACAAGAATTATTCGCGTAACCGTCGCTGGACGACCAAACTCGAAACAATCTCGAGAGATCCTCAAGCTGCAATTTCGTGCAAGCACCTAGGGGACTCGTAGGAAGGACGTTCGTGCATCTTTCGCCGAGGTGTTTTTAATTGAATTCAAGCGCGGAACAAAAATTTCGCGAGGAGAGCTTCTCTTTCTCCCTCCTCGGCGAAGGATTCCCATGGAATACTGTGAAATTCCCAGGAATATATTGGCTCGATCTCATTTCTCGTTTCGAGGCGAAATTTCGTTCAAGCGCTTGATTCAAGGATTTTAATTCGAGGATGTAGAGAGAAATTTCTATTTGCTCGACACTTGAGCTTGAATTCTACGTGAAAATTTGGATAAAAGATGTGGTTCGTTGTCTGGCCCGGAAATGTAATTAAAGATATTATCGCTGAAAGTGATTTTAATCCAGAAAATCGAGCCTCTTCAGGTGCAACGCTGATGCAACGAAAATTAGCGATTGGTTGATTTGGGTCACGTGACTCGCGAGGGGGCGTGGGCTAGACCTCGAGTAGGAGTGGCGTTGTCCGGTACTGAGCGGTTGAAACGTAAACTTTCGAAGGTCTAAACTTTAGTTCAATTCAATGCATTATTATTCAGAGTTTCTGATTCGTTTCTGTTTCAACTTTTATCCAGAAAATATCAAGATTTTTCAAATCTCAGCCACCGCTTGCATCGATTGGCTAATTTTGATGTTGATTTCATTTTAATTTGAGAATTACGGAGAAACGGTTACGAGCGTGGTTCTGCTGGAATTCGCGCAAGTCCTCGGCAAGCAAAATGAAATCTGCTCGGAGCAGATGGGTCGTGGCTCTCGTCAACGAAATTTGATCCACTTGTGTTCCGCGGCGTTTCCAACGTAGTTTACGAGCAACTGCGGGTGTGAATTCCGCATCCAGCCGGAACAGTTCGATAGATCGTGCATTTCGTATTAAATGACACTGATGCACGTAAATGAACACGAGCGCGACACACCGGCGACGCAGCTGCCGCGTTAAAAGCGGCAACTTCGACGTTCACGAACAATGAAAATTCCCCGTGACTCGTGTCTGGTTGTCGTGACTGGAATGCAACGAAGCGACAGGTATCGACCACACACGTGGCGTTAGAGACATAGTCTAAATAAACGCGATTCTCCCCTTTTTATTCGCGCTTCGTTTTGTCGAGCTTTACGCAGGAAATTAAAATAGATTATATTGGAAAAAAATTTTTAAAAGAAGAAAATGTTTAAATCCCCGTTGTTTGTTTATTCTTCGGGACAGAAATTTCAAAGAGCCGTGGAGATAAATATTGATGAAAAAAAAAAGAAAGAAAATAAAAAAATAAAAAATATAAAAGGATATTAAAAGTTTGCGTAATGGTTCGGTTTATTTTTCCGGATAAAAGTTTGAAATTACGATGCGTGTAAATATCAGCAGGGAATGAACGCGGCTTCGGGATTTCATATTTATTAAATTCCCTATTGGAGGATTTTGTTTGGAATATTTTTCGGAGGATTTGTAATTCTAATATTGGCACGCATCCATGAAATAATTTGTAGGGGAATTTTAGACACTTTTTTGGTATTTTGTAAGTTATGTCGATAGCGACTGATTAGACTCAATCGGAAGACTCGATATTAACAAAGCAATAAAGGCTCTACAAATCATGGTACCTGCTAATGCTTATCTTACAATATATATATAATTATTGTGTACAATATATCATCGTATATCGGGTGAAACATTAATTATATTAAAAAATGTGTTGGGCAGAAGTTGAATGGTCTCAAGAGGGTTATAATAATTATCTTTTTATGTGAATGTTTGTTTTTTTTAAAGTCAAATTATACACTTGTAGAATCTTATTCTCTATAAAATAGTATCAAATCATTTATACCAAAAAAAAAACCATTAGATCAGGAGATATACTTTTATGAAAATAATCCTCGCATCAATTGATCACAACTATCGTTTTTTAATGTACATAGAACGTATTTTAAAACCAAGTTTGCTGTTTAAAGTCAACTTATATTTTACGAACACTAATCGATTCAACTTGTTTCTCATTCTCTCTATAAAAGGGTACCAAATCATTTATCATTAAAAACCATTGCACCAGGAGTAACATATTTTTATCGAAATAATTCGGAGTAATGCTCGAATGCGTCCGCGTTAGAAAGTGATAATTGTATCAATTAATACCACCCTCGAAACCATTCAACTCTTTTTTTTTTCATCAATATTTATCTCCACGGCTCTTTGAAAGAATAAACGAACAACGAGATCTAAACATTTTCTTCTTTTCTTAATTTTTTTCCAATATAATCTATTTTAATTTCCTGCCTAAAGCTCGACAAACCAATCCTTTCGAAGATATTTCAACTGCTTGTCTTAGCTGACCAGTCTATACGTCCCGGCACAGTCGTATATATCCATTATATATCGCAGTGTCGTGCATCGCGAACGCTTTACTTTCGAGAAAACTCCAAAAGGCTTTTCAAGTTAAAAGTTGAACGCACGAAGCGAAAGAACCGCGGGAAATATATTATAAAATACCGCGCGGTCTGCAGTGAAACTACGAAATCCATTAATATACGATCGTCGTATTTCTCTTTTAACGTAAAGAAGGTTGGGCGGGCGGAGGGTGGAAGGAAGAGGTTAGAAATTACGAGCGAAGGAGGAAGTTGAAAATAGCGCAGCTTCGGAAGGGTAGCTCGAAAGAGCTAATTTCAAACTTGAAGTCCCTCGAAATTAATATCCCTTAATATCCCTTTTCTCCGAAGACGGTCCGCGCGAGCGTGTTTGTGTGTGAAATTCTCAACCTTTCGAATGCTAATTCAGGTACTCGAAATATTTAATATCAACCGGGCTCAAATACTTTTTTCGCACACCATGGGAACCACTTTCGTCGAACACGTATAACCGGGACGGATAAGAATTAAGAATACATTTGCATACCGAAGCGCCGAATATCAGAATACCGTTCTGCTGGAAATTCATCCTTGCCAGATCCTTCTCGCTCGTAATTAACTTTCTCGTCTTTCTTCATTTTGACACACAGTGGAGTATAATACGAAAATTACATGGCACGTTCGAGAAATTCGTATGAGAAATATTTAATAAATTCGTGTGCGCCTTGCTGCCGATAAAATCGAAAAGAAAATTGCGCGGTGAAATATCCTTCGTTATTGTCAGACTGCGCATGTTCATGCAGTTTTCTTTTATGTTTATATCTAAAAATGTTTCTGTAATTGTGAAAGTTAAATATAAATTTGCTTCTTGCACTGAATGTTGATTACAAGTAATGCGATTTTACAAAAGAATTTTTAACAATTACCGAACTGTGTATTTTCTTCTTGATTTTTAGCGAAACATTTGTTACGAAAATTAAGTCGGTAAAAAATTAGCGTGTAGAGCGAATAACGATCTCGAGTGGCTCTAAATAACGTCAATTAAAGTTTAAAATAAATTGTTGCCGTGGAATTTTAGTAAAATTGGAATAAAGAATTGAATATGAGAAAATGTAAAGTTACAAAAAGAAAAACTAGTCGTTTTCCAACAAACAATTTTCCATATTTCTAGGATAAGTTAATAGTAGAATAATAATTCTATTTTAGATATTTCGCATATCTTGACTCTCATACTACGCTCGTGCAAATCCGCACTTGCAACGTATGATTCATTCGAACGGTACGATAGCGTCAAATGTTGCGACGATTACAATATTTCGATCGTTACGTCGTAATAGGATTAATCACGCGAGAAGAAGCTGAAAGATAATCACAGCTCAAATTTAATGAGTTGAAAGAAGCTCGCGTTATCTGAATAAAATTTCATTCAATTATCTCGCGCAACGTGCATGCGCGTCTGCAATCATCATCACACGCTCTTAAACATCGTAAACGTCGGGATAACTGTTTGTCGTTAGGCGAGAAACGAATTGTTTCGCTAGTTTTGACGCAGAGTTTAGCCTGAACCGCGGCCACAACCACTCGGTTTCTTGAGCACACTCAGCGTTCCTGGTCCTCCGCGGAGCGCATAAGAAGGATAACCTTGAAACGATGCGGCTAATCTCCCAATTAGCTGTCTTCAAACGAGCCGCTCTCTATCCCCTCAAATTAGAATCGTGTTACCGAGCGAGAGTGATATCGAACTGGAGCTGGATGCAATTAAAGCTGCTCGTTTCAACACGAACGGTGAGATCATTCGAAATATCTCGTACATTTGAATTGGCGTTTGTGTGAAAATATCTTGCAAGATGGTTGACGTTGACGAAATTTCAACGAAAGTATTAATATGTGGCAGACTAATGTGAAATTTAAACAATGACTTTTGGCACGTTTCTTTCTTCTTGCAAATTTTTAATCTCTGCTGTTTTCCGTGGTTTTGGAAAGTGGCTCTTGAACATTTTCCTACAAAAATACTAACTTCGTGAAGTGTTTCGTAAAGAATTGAGATGAAACTGTTGTTACATAGTGTGAATGATAAATTCCTGTATATGTTATTTTATTTCTGTTAGAAAAATTTTGCAAAGTGTTCCCGTCAGATCCTTGAAATATTCTACAAAACAGACACTTTCCGTTTGTGTCTAGAAATTTTAATTCGGTTTAATTTAATTTGATTCTTATTTTATTACTATTCAGAGTAATTCTACATACGTGCAAAATTCTGTACTGGACGATTACAAAATATGACGAGTGTGTTAGGGGCAAGTCATGATTTTGTGAAATGTCGAATCACGTTATTTACGAACAGAACGCAGAAAACCAATTTTCCTTTAGCGGAAGATATGTATTTAAATGATGCAGCAGACACAAGTACGTTAATAATAAATTTCTCGATACTAAGCGTAAATGTAAAAGACTAGCGCGTTCTAAGATCAAATGAATTTAGTTGAAAAGTAAAATTCTCGGAATCGTGGGTACTTCAGAATTAGTAGTCTCAGTAAGTGCACGTGTGTGGAGTAGGTGCTCAAGGGCATTCAGTGCTTTGTGAAGACCAAGCGCAGCGAATGCAACTAACTTCAGACCATTCAACGAAATTTGAATGAAAATAATATCACAGACCAGATATATGAATAGACATTGCACCTTACGGACTTTCGTGTAATCTGAAACACCGATATAGTAAAAAAACTACGCTACGATGTACTAAATGCAAACTATATATATATATAATATATACAAGGTTAATTGCATTCTGTTGACATGTACTAAATGCTAATTTATAATGCGACGTATAATACTAATTTATGTAGAAAGTAATCATATTCGAGACCAAAATTAAATTGGTCGTCTCTTAAAAACAGCTATGCAAATAAGAAAGCTTTCGCGTTTAATTCAATAATTTTCGATTGTAGATGTAACGAAAAGGCAATTCATTCAGGCTGTGAATTTACATATTTGTAAATAAAACAACATTATCATTAACTAATCGTGTTACTCATAAAAATATCACGATTCAAACAATTATTTCTGATACTCTTACATGGACGTTAAACGACGACTCGCCGAAATTGCACGAAACAACGTTACGGGTCTGAAATATTAAAATCGACTAAAAATCTCACGCTGAAAAGACGGGATTCGCGTGAATTTATTATTTAATCGTTTCTGATGTTTTTATATTCGTCAGGTTTGTCGCGTTCCCATCGCGCGGACATTCTGAAAGCTGTATCTGTTACGATCCTTAGGAATTATTCAAGACGATAAAAGAACGGCCACAGGTAGTTGGATTCACATCTGCATAGTTTCCCCGTGTGTTACGCTTTCAATACATATTTAAGGGAGCCGCCATTTCTCCGCGCTAAAAAATTACTTGAACCGATTCGCCGGACTCTTGCCGAACATTTATCTCGCGAATCACTATTCAGGAAATCCACTTTGCGAGCTCCGTGTTTAAAACACGTCTCTCTGTTAACAATTTATATTCTGTCCACGATCACTATGTTAATTTCTACAAAAGACCATCAGACCGTTCTGTGGTTTCTGTGATCGTTGTCCCGCGTTAAACGTATTAACGCGATGAACTTTGTTTAGAATATCGCGAGTTATTGTAACAAATAAATAAGATTAATTGCATTCAGCTAGAAGCCCTTGGAGTAAATGGTACAAAGCTTCCTGATATTTAGACTGCGTACTAATTAATCGAATAATGCAACAAACGCACTGCGAATTATTACGCATCTACAAGTATAAGAAGTTTAAGAGTACGTAAATGGATAACACGTGCGTTTAGCGTGCAAGAATATATAAAATATCCAAGGTAGGGAAATTTTTTGTTTTTCACTTCAGTCCAAAATTCATGGAATTCTAACTGGAAAGTTGCAAAGTTTTAAAAGTAGAGTCGTTAGAGTCGTAATTTTCAAAGGTGAACGAAACCTTTATTTAAATTCCACTTTTCAGCTGCATTTATAAAAATACGTATTTGCGTAAAAATCAACGGACCGTTGAACGATGAATCTTCTTACAATTAGTAGCGCATCAAAATTTTCCACTCTGCGATTTCTCCGCAGTTGTATGAAAATTGAGATGAGTGAAGATTTCGGAAACCTTGTGCAACAAAGTTGAATAAAATCAACACGTGCGCGAGTACGCGTGTGCTTTCGTTCGAAAAGCCTGAGACGTCGCGCCGTGATAATTAATTCTCCACTCGCCGCGAATTTAACAGGATCAGGGATAATCGACGATCACGTAGCTACGACTACATTGGGATTTACGCGCGTTAGAATATTTTTCACGTATTCCTCTTTTTGCGGATGAAAATCCGCGTATTACGAATTTCGTATTATAATGGTGCCGTGTAATTTGCGTGTATCGTTTTATCGCTTGATGGAAATTTAATAACGCTGGTTACGTTCATCCGGAGTAATTAATTACTATCGAACGTGCTAATCCCTATTATCCTTCAGCGAACGTAATTCCTTTTTCTCGCGCGGAGAGGAGGATATCGACATTAAACTGGCGAATTAAAACGAAGCAAATTTATCGAATGAAAACAAAATTTTCACGGTGTCTGCAAGAACGAGATGAAGACAGGAAATGAAAAGAATTGAAATCGAGGCTGTGAAGAATTGGAACGTGTTATATATTTTCGAGACATTTTATTATTCATTCGAACTATTTTCTTTCTTTTATTCCGATACATTTTTTAATTACGTGATTCTTACATGTTTTTAATAATTCCTGCATTTTTCACTGATATAATTATGATTGTTTCTTTTATTATAGCTCAATTCTTCAATTCGACTAAATTATAATGTACACGAGTATTCATTACTTATACTTGATCTTCTTTTGAGAAAATTACATAATTAAATTCACATTACGCGTAAGCACGTATGAGAGAAAAAACTCTACCCCACGCCCCCTCGCGAATCACGTGACCCAAATCAACCAATTGCTAATTTTCGTTGCATTAGCGTTGCACCTGAAGGGTTACCCCCGCGAAAATCACTTTCAGTGATAAAAAAACATTTCTCAAATACTTTTAGAAACATCTGAAGCACAAATATTGATTAATAATTAATAATACTCAACATCGCATAATAATACTTTCCAAGACAATTAATCGCACAAAATCACTTACTCGGGACCTCGAATCAATTACAACTCTAAACCCAAAGCTACCCTCGGTCCATCCACTCTTTCGTCCCTGAGGAGCTACCCTCTGACCGAGAATAATCTGCGTTTCAGGGTCTCGAGCAGAGGATGAGG
>KQ435828.1:1594620-1620062 GCA_001276565.1 Melipona quadrifasciata | reverse complement strand
AAAACTAAAATACACGGAAGATAAAGAAGCGACGAAAGAACGAACAAAAGTGGCGAGAACGAGAGAAAACGGGGCAAGAGAGCCAAATTTTCGAAGCATTAAGTTGAACTGCCGCGAAAACGGCGGCAATTATGGCGGCGTGCCCTGAAACTGGGTCGCGATGTCTAATTGCAAAGGCGGCATGATTTACATTTCTAATTAACCATATATCTCAGCGTGAAATGGGAGAGGGGGGGGGGTTGTTCCTTCTTGCCGAGGAACCAAGAACTTTGCGAAAAGTATGTCTCAATTATAGTTCACTCGGCGTTTTCAATTCGTAAGATGAAGCTGCGACGGAGATAGAGCAATCGTCGAGTACTTTCGACACGACGAGATTATAATATCAAATGATAATCCAGTGTTATACACTTTGAATTTGTGCATACCAACCGTGGCTCAGATTTTATCGTTAAACTGCCGATTTTTCACGCATTCGCGCGAGATTTGAAAATCCAAACGCGCAGAATGTCACATCCAGACGTTCGGAAATTCGGCTTCAATCGCGAAAATAATTTGCACGAATGTTTGTAATCGGAGATTGTATTAGAATCTACGGAACGTGTAAATTAAGACACGTTCCTCCGACGTTTAAATCTGGAATGTTATTCAGTAAAAAATTATTTCTTCCCGTTTCTCTAAACTAGTTCAAATTTATTCACATGCAAACACATCAAACTTTTAAATGTTGAAAGATTTGATGTAACATCGTGGAAACAGTCATTTACCGTCTTGAATAAGCAATAAGTTCGTGTTGTGACGAATTTGGACGTGGCCAAGAATGCACTGGAGGAAAGTTTGCAAGGTAGCAGGCAGAAATGTAACTTACTGTCCGTTCTGTGTCTACGTGCCATTCATCTGGCGCGATCGATTTGCGCAACAGGTGCGCGTTGATCCATTCTCGTCGTAACAAAGTGAACACACTCTGGATGCACTTTTTCGTCCGTTCGTATATGCGTAATACTTGCCTGGCGTTTCTCTCATTTTTAAGTAACAAGTGACAGCACCAAAGAACAAAACATTGGTTGTTCGTTGCTATTATGTTATTGCTATTCAATTTCTCAATGGAAATTTTCTAATTTCAACTTTTCAATTCTTGTAAGCTGAGGAACTTGTTTATTTAAAATTTAGTAATAGTATTGGATATTCTGTACGAAAAATCATCCGCATGATTTTTAAATTAAATCACGGTTACAGAGTTTTGGTAAGAGTGAAATTAGAATTTAATTTTCAAATAACGCCGAGCATTGGATATTAAAATTTCTATTCGATCTTAGTTTGTATTCTTCGCCAGGATGATTTGTGATAAAATTTAATTAATTTGACTCTAACAACTAGCATATGAAGCAAGTTTTGTTTGAAATAATGATATAAAATGACAGTTTAAAGTAATTAATCATTTTTATTTGAAAAACAACTTTAAATAATTGATTTCTTTTTTAAATTTTATCTCAAGACCAAGCCAAGTAAATCGTTTGCAGATCTTTTGTTTGAATTAATTCGTTGAAATAGAACAATCCCAAAAGAAAGTAAAGTTTGTACAATAGAATTAGAAACTATTGAACGTGTACAAAATGAAATAAAAAATTACTTTATTCGAGAGTCAAGCAACTGAATGATTTAGAGGAAAATCATTGTTCAAACAAACGAAGATAACATAACGTCAAACTACTTAAACAATCATTTTCCAAATATTTTGTTTGGATAATGCCCTTACCGGATACAAAATACACACGTGCGACGAATTCCTGAAATAAATCATTCTTATTCTTTGAATAGAAATGTACATTCCCGACTGTCTGTTGCATTTTCTGTTTCGTGTTTCACTAACACGTGTTTTCTTGTGTAACAGGTGGGCATGATGGTTCCGCACAAGTCCTTCGCTGTCAGGGAATATACGAAGGCAGTGACTTCCGCTGTTCACACGTTGCAGAAAAGCACGAGGGGTCCGAGACTGAGACTTTTCCAACGTTACGACATCCACGTGAAAGTAGCCATGAAATCGTTGACACCGAGTCCCACTGGTGAGTCAACTTTCACGTTCCATTTCGTTTCTATTTTTCCAACGCCTAGAAAAACGGATCGCGTTAGACCGAGCTAGGATCGATCTTGTAATCCATTACGAAGCATAAATTCAATTTACCATTGGAAAATCTACGTGAAATGGTTACGAGTTAATGCACGATATTACACGGAGCATCGACAATAGTATCTAGTAATTAATTTATTGCGAAAATTATACGTTGCTCGAATATTATTATTACACGAGCCGCTCGGAAATTATAGCGATCGATCTCACCAATTGAAACGTGAAAATTCTCCTTAAAATTGGGCTACACTCGTGGTAGGAATTATGATTTCGATCCGAAAGGAAGGGCAAATCGTAGTCCCGTGGAATACTAAAGTTTGAATTCTCAACTTTGATTCTCCGTACTGACTGATAAGCACAAATTATATACCAATGACATAACATATTATAGTAACCAATGTTTATCGAAGACTAAAGAAGGCAAAGGGTTAATTATCCTGAATGAACGTGCTTGTATAAGAAATCTGAAAATTATATAAGAGAAAAAGAAATGCCTAACGAAAGAGATAAAAGAAAACTTGACCACACGTACAGATAAAGTTGGTTAGAACAAAGTTACGATCAATCTTTCGAAAAACTCGTGAAAGCGCAAACTAGGTATCCGTTGTTATTATTCAGGTATCCGTCGGAATTTCTGGATGCTCGTTCGCGCGACAAAGTCAAAGTTGCTCGATCGTCGAAACGTTTTCGAAGTTTTCGTAACGAGAACTCTACGCCTCGTAACTCGACGTCGTCACGTTCGCGGGACTGCTCGTGGCCATTACGGCGAGTCCGCGTAGAAAGGCTTCTCCCTTTACATTCGGCGACGCCCATCCCCTTTACCTCATTGTCTTATCGTCCCCGCTATAGTTCGACTAACGAGGATGAAACAAACCAACAGTGAATGAAGATTCCCGCGAGAGAGTTTCAATTAATTCTACCCGTTACGTTGGATTACGAAGCTGCGAATGAATTTCAGCTGCTAAACAAAGACGTAGAAAAGAAGAAGTAAAGGGAGAAAAAACGAGGGGGTGAGCTCATCGTCAAAGTTAGTTAAAATCGTTCCTCAAACATTGCCCGCCGCTCTATAATCCAACTCTGTCCGCTTCTCGTTCTTCGCGGAATTGAAAAAACGAAGGAGGAGAGAAGGGGAAAAAGTGCAAGAATAACGTTTCCGCTTCGGAGCTCCGACTGTGTCAATTTAATTCTCAATTGAACGCTGGGCGAACGCTGGTATTAATGGTCAGTCGGAGGAGATTTACTTTGGGATTATAATTACGAGTCGGTTACCCCCTCGCAGTTTTTCATCACGGTCGTTTAACCACCTTTCGGTTATTACGAAAGATCGTTCGGATAGAGGATTCACGTTGCTACTACCGTGAACTTACCAGCGGGTCTTCGAATGGTGAATATTCGACGATGGTATTTCTTAGATCCAGATTTATGAACGACCTACCACGATATTCTTTGTTCTCGAGACGAGAGCGCGAGAGACGTCGGGAAATTTGGAGAACGTTGTTCAAGTAGATTTACATTGTTGATAAAACTTACATTATGCAGGTGGTAGATCTACAAACGTGAATTTCAAAGATAGACATCTATGAATGATTTATAACGTTCTCTATTTTCAAATCTTCCACGAAGGATATCGCAGAATTCGAAGTGGATTTACATTACTAATGAAACCTTGTACGCTTCCGCTCAGAAATCTTAAGACAAGTGCTGTATTTGCACGATAAAAGCAGTGCTATGAATATAAATTACAAATTAGAACAAATACAATATGAATTGCAATAAATACAATACATATAATGTAATAAATATAAAATGTGCTTTGTACAATAAAGATTTTATTAATATATTGTAAAATATGTACACGCGATAATTCACGATAACTTAAAAGTTAAAAATCCTAAGGCGATAGTAAACTTACAAACGTGAATTTCACACTTGTAAACGATTTGTAATTCTCTGTTTTCAAATCTCCTACGAGCAAAATGCTACAGAATTTTTTGAGAGGAGGAAAATTATCGAATCTTATTTTATCTATAGAGAAGAGTTATTGAAACTTGTTTTAATAATTATCAGATGTATAATAAACCTTTGGACGTGAATTTTGATTGTGATACTTCAGAGATCCAAATTTACAAATGCTTCGGGATATTCTCTATATTTTCTTACAAACCTTCTATTGTATTCCTTCCTAAATATACACTCACGAAGAATACCAAATCGCTTCTTTTGTACAAAGATCTTGGACGTAGCTTCGCCTCTGTACGTCTGGTCTAACCGCATTTCGTTTCTTTGTCTCATAATTTCATTCACCTCATTCACCTCATTCACCTCTCTACACCCTCACCTCCAGCAAGATCAGCTGAATTCGCCCCCATAGAATGGTGGATCTCGAAGCATAGATAGCTTTATCGATTATCGGTCGCTCGAACAGGTCTCACGATCGCAAACGTTCGTTAACTACCAATTGGAGGTCGTTAGATCCCTTTTGCACCCGATGCACGCGAGCAACGCGTTTGTGCTGCGATCGAAAGGGATACAAGGAAGATAGAAGAAGAGGAGACACAGAATGTTAAAAAAACTGCACAACCTGTACCCCAGTACAATTCGGCTCACTGAAAGGCCCAGAAGCAACTGTACTGACTAGGAAATGAGAAACATTTGAATCGATAGAAAACAAATTACAAGCGCGATCGCTCGGTACCAGACAACGCCACTCCTACTCGAGGTCTCCTCCACGCCCCTCACGAATCACGTGACCGAAATCAACCAATCGCTAATTTTCGTTGCATCAGCGTTGCACCTGAAGAGGCCCGATTTTCTAAAATCACTTTCAGTGATAAAATATCGTTGCGTCGCGAAACGTGTGATTTTGTGTGACATTTTGCAGGATCGCAAACGGCGAGAAAAACGAACTGCAAGGAAAATTGAACGAAGAAAGCAATATTTTTATGTCGTCCTTGTTTCTATTCGAAAATTGGAATTTGCACTGCACCAGGTCTAACGCGAAACCGAGTAAAACCGAGTTTTTAGTTTGGCACAGTTTCGATAATATCGACACAAGCGAACTCGTAACACAGACACAATCTCATCGATGGGCTTGATCCATGCTGCTTGAATTTACTTGCGGCTCGCTCATACTCCGCTCTCAATTCGACCAAACGTTATTCCATTGTTCATTGAACATGTTAACATTATAATACACATATTAACGAAGACATATGTAATGTATTATATGTTCGTGATACGTACACTAATATTATTAACGAACAATCTCAATTCGGTTACGTTTTGGCGATCTTTCGAAATCGATATTCCATGATTCTAAAACTTTGAATTTTCGGCAAACTTTTTTATTCCTAGATGAAACGAATTAGCGGAAGCTGAAAGTTTGCGTTCGTTCGTTCCTTAGTGACAATAATTATAAGGAACTGGAGAACAGATCACTTTTATAAAGGCGAGAGAGAGAGAGAAAGAGAGTGGTACGTGAGCGATTCGAGAGCCGATCAATGATTGTATCAGGTTCGAAGGGGTCTCACGATGACAAACGTTGTGTCACTTTGACACGTGAATAAAGTAACTTTCGTAGTTTGCGTGTCTCGCGTGTCGAAGAAACTCGGTGTCAATGGGAGGACAGTAACGCGTTCGAACCTGAGAACAGCGGCTGTTTACGAGGTGGCCGTAAATGCCACTTTTTCGCCTAAGCTCTCGGTGAACACCTGTGGACCATTTTCGCGCGACTGTGCCTCCAGGGTGAGATAAACCTGCGGCCGGGTAAAGAATGGACTTTTGCAACAGACTCGATCGTCCAAGGTCTTCTCTCCTTTTCTTTAGGAGAAGGAGAAGGAGAAGAAGAAAAAAAAAATAAACTGCGCTCGAGGAACTCAAATGGAACCATTTCATTCACTGATTTCATCCGTTGAAATTAGATCTGAATAATTGGGATTTCATCTTGAATGTGTGGTTAACTTTGAGTATCTTCGTAAAGCGAACGATCTCGTCTTTTGGGAATACTTGGTGGAGAAATTTTAAGCTGGATGCACTGAAACGGATTAATGTGTGTCGGATGACGCGTTCGGAGGAGGATGGAAATTTCTCTTGGTACAATGGAGTGCTCGCCTTTAAGGGAACGATCATCACGCGCAGCGTTTGACTTTTCGATCGTATTCATGAAGTCTTTGCTTTCTCGGGGAACTGACGTGCTTACATCCACGAGGATATAAAATTATTATACAATAATATATAATGCACTACATAATATTATATAACATGGAATTAATGTATAATATGGTAGATTTTTAAATAGTTTGCGATTACTTTTTACATAAAATATAAAATATAATAAATATAATATAATATATAATATAAAATGTAAAATATAATAAAATATAAATCGCGTTCTCAGCAGAGATTTTAAAAAAAATTGTAATTATTGAACGACAAAAATAATATATAATAACATACAATATAGAATTATTGAAAATGTGTCACGTTGAACGTAGATCTTTTATTACTTTTTAGTTTACGATTGTTTTTTCAATAAAATACGAAGCGCGTTCTCGGCGAAGATTCAGAAGAAATTGTAATCGTTTGTACGACAACGCGATCCATCGTAAAAATAGCTGCCCTGCGAAAACAGAATAAAGCGTACGCGATATTTCGTTAAGTTATAAGAAAGAAAGACAAAAACGTACGAGCCCGTATGAAATATACTGATGTGTATCGCTGAACTTTAAAATAAACACAGACACTCTTCGTAATTAAATTTCATCCTGTGCCGAGTGTATCCAAAACTTTGTTCTTTTCAGTGCTTTTAGTGGTAGTATCTTTAATTTATATGTTATTGTTCTGTTAGATTACACGGATGACTTTATTTTTTAAGTAAACTTATCTAGCATGGGTAAAAATCGCTTTCGCTTTATTACTCAATAAAATGTTCAATGCTCGCGATAATAATGATCCGAGCTTATTGAAAAAATATTAATATTATCACACATTCAAAGGACTAAGAACAATAGGTATGTTCGGATATGTGAAAGTTTCCGAAAGGAGTTGCAAGGAATACTAGACGATAGTTGAAAACAAGGAACGAAGATAATACTCGCATCATGCGAAAACTATTCTCCCACTTTTCCATATTCACTCTTCGGGTGCAACGCTGATGCAACGAAAATTAGCGATTGGTTGATTTGGGTCACGTGACTCGCGAGGGGGCGTGGAATAGACTTCGAGTAGGAATGGCGTTGTCTGATACTGAAGAATCGCGCCTGTAATTAATTTTCTATCGATTCAAATGTTTGCATATTAATAAAATTTTATGGCAAAAAAAGTCATCTTCATTTCCTAGTCGGAACAGTTGCTTCTGGGCCTTTCAGTAAGATGAATCGTACTGGGCTAAAAGTCGTACAGTTTTTTAATCCCTCCTTTTATTTCTCCATCTTCCTCCTCATTCACTTTCGTTTTCAATTCCTGTTATAACATAAAAAACATTTCCGAGTGAAACAAATCTCTGCGTCCATCAAAAATATGAATACACATGAAAATGTGTAGTTTAATCAACGCGAGAACTGTTCTCGTATCTTTCCGTCTTTAATCTTCTCGTTATTAATACGCAAAGTATCAGAACTTGGCGAAACAAACCTCTGCGTGAGAGATGTAAATTTGCATAAAGATCTGCAGTTCAATGGAGACCCTTGCCGTGTAAATCGTGTCGAGCTTTCTAAAATCTTCGAATCCCTCTCCGTCTCCGTCTCCCCTAACTAATTGAGAGACGGTCCTCGGCCCGCGTGAAACAAGGAAATTTAAGACGCAACCGAGTGACTCGAATGGGGAACTGGCGACGGTGGCGGCGAACGAAATTTATACAGATGCAAATTCACCACTGACTTCCGGCTTGATCCGACTTAAGGAGCCCGAACTCCTCGAAAACTTCGGTCCGGACTGTTTTAACCGGGGACATTTCGCCGCAAAATAAATCCGCCTGTGTTCGCCGAGAGGGGTGGAACATCGCCCGCCTCGGATTGAAAGAGAAAACGTGTCTTTCCGGGAAGCGGCCGATGTCTTCCGAAACGGATGAAAATCGCGAGGATGCGACGCTTCTCCCGCGAGAAAAGAACGCGAGGGATAAAGGGAAATTTTACAGCGGGTAGAGTAGGGGTGCGTTCGATTGCGTTCCGTTACGACGTTTCTCGAGGAATCTCTGAAACGCCGGGAAATGAAGGAAATTTGGGAGCAGAGGAGAGACGTGGAGGCTGGCAAGGTGATATTTCTATTCTCGCGAGAATTTTGAAGAGAGAAATCCGAAATTCGTGACAGAAAATGAAGGGAGTAGAGAGTACTCTTGAATTTGGGGGAATACAAATATTTAATTTTTGGTATGGTCTTCCTTAAATCTTTGAGTTTTTCGGATATATTTCAACATTTGTTATTATATTCTGTAGTACTAGTATAGTGTTATTTGTATCTTTTTTGTGCAACGTATAATCTAGAAATTTTCGTAAATATTAAATTTGGGAATTTTCCATTATTCCATTCTGTTTATAAGTTATGAAAAGACAGTGTGGCGTTGCTAAGGAGAATTTGATCTTGCGTTTTGTTTCGCAATTTATACAACTACTCGGCAAAGAAACTTGTTCGATCTTTCGATGAAAGAAACTCAATATCAAAAGTCAGATTGTGGAGTGGAATTTTAGCATCAAAACTGAAAAATTGATTTAATTTCTTTTTGTTGCAAAAAAAGGAGTAGGTTCTTGTGATAAATTTCATGCAATAAGCAGATGAAATATTATTCTCAGAAGTCCGTGAGAAATCTTCGAATGCACGGTATCGCGCATGAAAATCGTAAATCTCGGACGGATTTTTAGTAAGCCTGCGAAAGGGAGGGGAGAAAAAACCTGGCAGATTGGTTCAGGACCATTTTGTGGGAACGTTTGTGCCTTTTATAGGAGTGCCAGGTTTATCGCAAAAAAAAAAAAACTATTCGTGGCCGCATTCGTGGTCATTGGAACGAACGACAGCGAAGTTTTTCGCTCGTTTTGTCCGCTTCATTGCCGGTACAAATCGGACGAAAGGATCTTTCTATTCTTCTTATTCTGCTAAGAAAGTGAAAAATAATTTTCCTTCTTCAGAAATTATCCATCCTTTATACTCTTTCGTATGTACAAGTTACTTGCGATATTTATTCAATTTTTTTATTACAAAGACACATTTTATGATTTCGTTATAGAATATTTTCTAATTTCATTATAGCGAGATGAAATTTTGAAATATATCTAAAAAAAAAGTTACAAATGTTTATCGAAAACGTACATTGTGTAATGAGATCAATTATTCGTGATTTCAAATTTTTATGAGAATTCATACTTTTTAGTAAAAGAATAAGTAAAATAAAAGAAGTAGAGTCTCACGTCATAAAAAAAATTGTTTTACGTACTAAACGTTAAAAAATATTATTCATACGGATACTTTATCATATTATGATAATAATGTGCTTTTGTGTCCTTTTATATACATGCATAACCTCAAAAAAATATCTTATGTACATACATAACCTCAAAAAAATCCAGTAGGCTGAACGAGTTTTAATAAGCCTCAGTACACATTTAATAAAATCCACTCTTTACACTAAATTATACGCCAAATTATAAGCTGATTATTCAAATCGTGTACTAATTTTATACGAAGTATAAAATATTCTACAAATATTCTCGAACTTATTACGAACTTGGCCAACATAATTGTTTCGTCACGTTGTTAATAAAGCTCCATGGAGTTTCATATAACGCACATAATGTATCTCTAAAAGTTTTTCATGGTGAAAGTTGAAATACATACTTCCACGAGCCACTGTATATATATCTATATCTGCCAGATGAACGTTTCTAAAAATCGCTGATACTTTTTCCTCGTATTCGTAAAAGGGTTGCTTTTCTGGAAATTTTCTATCGACGAAGGCAAGGAACTTCTTTGAAAATTATCAACGAATCACTGTACATATTTTCCACGTAAATCCTCTCAAAAAAAACCGTTGATATCTCTTTTTCGTATTTATGATAAAGATCCAAGCTTCTCTGAAAAATCGTTGGCGAAAGATGGATGCGTTTCCTTCAAAGCAGCTTTGACTTGGTTTTAAATAGGTTCACGGTACGTCGACGCCGCTTTTTTCAAGAAGCTTTCAAACACAGCTTCGGTGATCGACTGATTTATGAAACTCGGCCGTGTATGCACTGGCAAGGAGGGGGAGGGGGAGAAAAAACTGAACGAAGATGAGCTTCAGCCGCGGTCTGACGCGGGATTTAGGGGGATGAAATAGGATGGCACAAATGAAAGGTCAATGCATGATTCCTCTCACGTCGAGGACGCCTCGAGATCTCGCGCACGCCGCCCTCGGAAAACCGAATTGAGCTTTTTTTCGCAATATCCGAGGTGTTTGAGAAAAATGTCAGATTCGATTAAAACAGTCACGTAACGCTATCGTCCATCGGCGAGCATTTTTTGCAATATTTCTGTTTCATTTCAATTGTCTCTCTTGCGCTTGTACTTGTGCGCTTACTCTCGTTTCGCTTCGTTCAAAATTTCAATTTCAACCTTTTTTAATTTAAGAGACATTTCGAAAATCGTTCTCCATTTTAAAATTCTGACGCTTTCGGAAGAATAAATTGAAAACACGAGATGTACGAAATTTATTCCGATCGTAGTTACAACAATAACAACACATTTAACGCTCATTGGTATAAAATGTCAAAATTTTCTTGAACATTTGAGAAATATTTGAGAATGCCGAAGAATATCGAAGTCTGCAAATGTACGTAGACTTTCATGTCTTTGTTTAAACTTAATTAAGATTTGACATTTCTTTGAATGACGTTTCCGCACATAATTCCCCCGATAATCACGAAAAGTCACCGACTTCAAAGAACGTCAAAATAGTCGAAAGTCAGCCCAAAAATTATACTTTGTCAGAGTTACATTTCGAAATCGTAGATCTTCTCGCCGAGGATAGCCCGTAGACACCGCTCAATTCACGAATTAACGTACAAATCGTTCGCTCATGGTCGAAACACTCCGGGACACGCGTATTATGTTGTTTATTCATCCCCCGAAGCACAGAGGCATCGTCCGGCGTTTCAACCGCAATTTAATTGCAATTAATCGAGCCTCGCCGGCGGCTCCGCACGCGAAATTATTAGATAACTTTCGGCCCGGTGCAAAAAGTGACACCGCTAAATTTCGCCCGCTGGAATGCGTCGATAAATGCTTATCGGGGCTTTGCAATAACTCTGCCACTCCGTTGTTCGTTCACCTTTGTTTGCAACCTTCGAACCCGAACCAGATATTTCGCACTTTCGGCGATGAAAAGCACAGCGTGCGTGTTCGCGCTTCGTTTACTTTCGGGAAACTCGCATTGGCGAGCCGGCGGTTTCTCTCTGTTTCGAAAATTGAATTCTACGTTGAAACGACACTCTCGCAATTTATCATCAGTTGCCTCACATTTTTGGCAAACATTTTTAGTAGACGATTGATGATAGACATTTTTAGTCGACAATTTTCGAACTTCTAATAGTAGTTGTTTTCATTTTACCGTTAATGTTGTATCGAACGATACTTGAAACAGTATTTTTCTGCAATTTACTGTTTTCTCTCTTGGACGTATTTTTATAACAACAGAATCAACCTCCTATGAATTAACCTCCTATGATCAGAGTTTCGTTCGCTTGCAGGAAATCTTCAAGTGTAACAAAGCAACAAGTATTTTCAAAGTGTTTACGCAAAAATATCGTCGTTTGTCGGAACGTCGTGCTATTTCCATTGAAGTCGTCTGTGATTTAAGTTAAGTGACCGACGCGGCAAGCAATTAACTAACAAGTGTCAAAGTGTGACTAACCACTCAAAGTCACGTGCTCGTCACCGCGCCGCGGACCATTAGATTGATTATTACGGAGAGCGCGCGAGAAACTTTGAAGCTGACAAGAAACACGACGTCGCATTACTTTAAAAGATAAGGGACATTGTTCCTGGGGGATCCAGCCACGACTCAAGAGGGAGACGGTTGAACGACCACACGACTTCGACTCTGCACCGACTCTACTAGAGATTAAGCGAATGATTAATCAATTTTGCCGTTTTTTTTCTCGCGAGACGAGTAATTTTCAGCTGATGCACGTGCGCGAGAGGGATAATTTGCCTTTTGAAAAATCGGCGACAGGACCGTCGAAAAAAGGAGCTTGTGTCGCATTCCTATTACAAAGAGAAATATTAACCTCATAAACGTTTAACGTAGGCAACTAGGAAGAGAGAGAGAGAGAGAGAGAGAGAGAGACGGTTTAATTGATTAAAGGGGAGTGTAACGACGTTTCCCCGGTTATTTATAATTGCAAAAAGACAGGTCTGCGAGTCACGTTTTGCATTGTTAAAGACTTGTTATACCGCGAGTTGTGCCGCAATATTACTTTAAATGGCTTATTGTAAAAATGGCTTGTTGAAGGCACGAGAGATGGAGTGGCGAACGAGAAATATTCCGTCGTAATGCGACTCTTTTATATTCGTTGAAACGAACTAACCACGTGATACTCCAATCCAACAACGTGATGTTCGCTTCTCTCTCCCCCCCCCCTTCCGGACAAACTTCTATAACGTTATTAAAGTACATTCTCTCGTTTGTAGCAGCTCCAATTACTTCAGATTGGCCGTTGTTGGAGAAATTCAAATAAATTTGCAAATTATCAAATGATTAAATTATTATTAAATTTCAAATTTTATATCATAATTCTCTCACTTCGAGAGTAAGACCAGCTATAGCAAAATGCAATTCTGATCGCTTGGGTCTTTTGGAAATGTAATTATTAACAGCCACGCGTTCCGAAAACATCGTGAGCTCGCAACCGAACATCAACTAAGAAGATGGAGATCTTACTCCTAATTAAATACCTGTCTGAAAATTTCCACGAAACGATATTGCAGGTAATGTTCTTTATTTCTCGTTAATTACCAAGCTGCGTGATTTCATTAGCGCGGATACCAAAAACTCGCGCGCAGCCCCCACGCAAATTGGTCTGAGATATTAAAAGAGCGAAACGTAATCATCGGCGGACAACACTGTTCCCTGCTACTTTGATTATCGGATCTCCATAAAGCGTCTATTGTTCCCAATAATATCATGGCACGAGCGTGCACCGCGCCGCCGGGACGCGGCTCTTGTGTACCGTGGATGAAAATTTAATTCCGCGGAGCACACCACGTTTGCCCATCACGAAGAAACGAAAAAGGTGTAGTTAACCTACGCAAATCATATTACGCTAACCTGGACGGCAGCCAGGCGCCATCGGAACAGCGACTCGCGTATCCCCTTCGTACGTATCGTACACCGGGTGTCTAAAAAATACGCGGTGGACGGAGCTTAAAAAAGTGGCCGACGAAGCAACAACAAACCGTAACAAAAGGAACGTGTTACGTTGATATCGATTTCCCGTACGAGCGTGCGTTCGCACGAATCAGAAGATGAACTCGTCGCATACGTTCGAGGCGGAATTAATGGCGGGGATTACAAAATCAGGACGAGGTGTGAAATCTAACGAGGCGCGGAATCTCGTTGAAAGAGATCCGGTAGGACGGGATTGGGAATTTTTGTTTCTGCCGGCAGGAGCGTCAGAATCGAATCAAACTGATGAATTATTCACGAGCAGTTTCCAAATTCGCGAATGTTTCGAAATTTCGAAACTTCTCGAGCGGTATCGAGAGTCGAGCGTTCCGTTTAAAAATTCACTCGCGCTTTCGCGTGTAACTTAATTTCCCCCCGGCGGAAGTCGGTAGTTCCAGGCGCGTGAAAACGCTCGAATTATTTCAACGGCCCCGTAAATACGGAGAACGTGTAAATTGCGCGAACAAATTGGTTTTCCCACTTGACGCGAGGGCCCGACAACTTTGCGTTTTCATAATTACACGGGCTACGTATTTAAAGAAAGGAAAAAAAGGAAAAGGAAAAGGAAAAGGAAAAGCGAAGAAAGCATTCGTCAACTCTTTGCTTTTCGTTTCATTTTAATTCGCGTGTCTCGGCGAAAGGGGAGCGGTTTCTTTCAAACGATTCTTTTCATTTTCAAGTAGAAACCAGAGGGCGAATAAACCTTCCCCCGGCGATTAAACGCTCATTGAGAGTTTGTTTCGCACGTTGTCGAATGTCTTAATGCCGTGTTCCAACGATCCCCTCGTACATCCTCCGGCTCTTAGCGACGGCAGCCTGGTGAAACGATGCATCTTACTCGCGTCACCGTTGCGTCGTCTTTCGGTCCATTAAGCCGCCCGCTGCTTTATGAAAATCGCGGCCGTCAGTCGCCGGTGAATTTAATAAATTGAGAGCGCGCGAGAAGGCAGACAGGGGAGGGGAAGACTGCGTCGATTTTTATGTTTTAATTTGATTTTTACGCGGCGAGCCACCAAAGGGGGCGGATTATCTTCCTCCCCGAAGCGTTTCGTATCTCCTATCGGCGCGGCGCGGGATAAATTCCCCGTGAAAAGGATGCTATTTCCCGGCGAGTGCTTCCACTTCGATTTCATCCACGTCCCGCGCTCGATATTGTGCACTTAACAAACGGGTAATGCCGGTAATTACCGAGAGGAGCGATGCCAGGATTTCACTGATCTGAAAATATTGAGGATGTTTGCGGAATTTTATATCAGACGACCGAAGAAAAGAAATTATGGGGGAGAAAATTACTTACAAATTTCGAATATTTATTCTGCGTCTGAGACGATCTTTTGTATATTTTCCCGTGTCGCACGCATTTTGCAGATTTTTAAATTGATATCTCGAGCAACTTGTTTCGCAGCCGACGACACGTGATAGTAATAAATTTATTGCTCTTTTTGCAAATAATTACCAAAATATTCTCACGCATAATAGACATCAATGGAGAAATGATAGATATTACGTTAATTCTAGTAATGTCAATCGTCAATCGGCAGGACAGAATTGTTAACTGATAAGTTAATATCAGCGTTATTCGAGCAGTCGCGCTTATATTTCCATGCGAAATTTTCGCCATTCAAACTGTTATTATTTCATTTCCTCGTATTCGCCGTATTTAGTCGCACAATGAAGCGTGGCATGTCTAGATTCTAGAATAATCTAGAAATTAACATTTCAATGCATCGGGACTGCGTCGAAGATCAGTTTCGTGCAATTGGAACGTTATACGCATTCTCTTGGTGGATTTTATTGCACACAGTTCACGGCACATGTTATTAATATTATTCACAATGCAACGTTTATCGCGACAGAATCAATTGTTAAATCACGATCAGTTGTGGAAAATATGAAATAGGAATGAACTTTGGTATATTGTTTCATAAGTGGATGGACCAGAGTCGAAAATTTATCGGAAATTTACGTACGATAAATGTAAATATATGAAAATGTATAAATTGTAGGAAATTTAGTAGTGCAAAAATATACAGTATGTAAAAGATGTAGAATAAATCAGCAGAGTATAATAAAACACGCTATAGTTTAGATTTAAATATAGTAAACTGTGAATTTCCATCAGAATCCGCGATTTGTTTGCAATTGACAATCTTTTACATCAATTTTTTATAAATCTCATCTTCATCGTCCGAATGTACGCACGATTAGCGTCAAACTACTTTTTCAAAAAGGAGAGACTTCACTTTCGAACGTTTGTTTACCAAAAAGCAGATTGTTAGATTTAAAGGCAAATTTCCAAATTGATATTATCAGGAACGTCGCGTTTGTTCGTTTTTAACCTTATGAAATTAATCAGCGGGGCTTTTGTTGAACGAGTTAATTTAAAAACGCGGGAGTACAGAGGGCGCGCAACGCAACGTGTAAAAATGTCAAAAAATGTTGAAGCTGTTGTAATATTCAACGGCGAGAGGAAGCTTTGTCCGTTTCTTTCGTTATATTTGCAAAAGTATCCTTTGTTTGCTTCGAACAAACGGCGCGCCTTTGTGAAATTGCAAAATATGCAAATGAAATCTGCCGCTGAATTATTCCAAAAGAATGTCACTAATCGCTTACATTATTCACGCGGTGGAATACTTTCTTTTTTCCTATCACTTGTTAGACCAACGACGCCCCAACTGGATTCTTTTATCTGCTAATTTGTGGTGCTGCGTCCGACGGGTGCTCAACTTTCTCAATTACTTGCGAGAAGCGCCCTCTATACGTTCATTTTTCGTGAACCTAACCCAATTTCCGGTGTAAGCAGCTGGATGAGCTGCGTTAAATACGTAGAAAAAGAAAATCTCACAATTGTGCCAAAGTTGATGATTACGCACGGATTATATTATTAATAATATTTTATTAAAAATATGCAGGCGTTTTGGGCGCTGACTGATTTTTAACGAGACAGAATCAGAGCTAAGTATAACATGTATGCAGTTGTTCATATTAATATTCGGACATGACATATCGAAAGTACAATTACGGTTACGCTCTCCATTCATTTTGGAGCTTGAAGCTTCTACTTTCAAAATAGATGTCGCGTCGCGTAGCGAAAAATTGGAAAAGTGAAAATGCTTTTCTCCTCGAAAGTGTGATCAACTTTCATAGCGTGTAAAAGCATTGAAAAATTTGTTTTCACTCCTTTGACCTTCTAAAATTTGACGTACAATTTTTCTTCACCATTGCATTGAATTTTGAACATGAAACGAAAACGTTAGGATTTCTTAAATTTTCGTCATTTGTGTCCGAGTATTAACGTGAGCAACGTCTATTTATTCTCATTTCAATTATGATGATCCGTATACGACTCGTTTCGCATAATTTTAGTATAATGAAAAAAGAAAAAGATACACGGTGTGAGGTGCATTTCAAAAAGATGGAAAGAGAATAGAAAGGTACACACAAAGAGGCTGATTATATTCTCCATCGTGAACAGAATGGAAAAGCAGTTTAAAATTATTCAAAGTACGAATTATGTTTCGCTCTAGACGAATGAAGAGAGAAATATCGTTAGGTATTATCAAAGTATCAGTTCAAGGAGAAGTTATTAACTAGAAATATTTAGCGCGAAAGGGCCATTCTAGACAAAAGGGACACAGTGAAAAGTTAGTTCCGTGTTTCGTTCCGCCGAAAATGCAGACTTTTTGGCACGAACGTGAGCCGCGGTATGTGCAAATGGCTTCAAAGGAGGTTAATGAAGGTCATGCAAATTCCAGATTGCGCTCCAGAATTAAAACGCTTAAAGCGAGCGGAGGAAACCTACGAAGCTTGGAGCGTACCTATTCGAACACTGCAATTAACACGGTGCCAAAATTTCAGACGAGTAATTGTTGACGACTGCCAAACTTTACATCATAGTTCAATTGCTTTGTATTATATTTCAAGTGTCGATGCACTTGAAAAAGTCGCGATAAATACACGATTTAAACCTCACCAAAGTTTCGATATAAAGGTGAAGTATCTCAATGCTACGTGTAATAAAAATAAAATATTTCAATACAATAGAAAAAAAAAAGAACATAACTGAAAGTGCAGGGAATGGAGGGAAAAAATGATCCTTAATGCCTCAATACTTAAAATCGACTATTGTAAATTCGATAATTTTCGGAAGGAGCAACCTTCTGGTAGTTCGGGGAGTGTTGATAAATCAAATATTTCTTCGTTACACAAGGGAAACCAAAACCACGAAATTCCCCCTTCGCCAATATATCACGCCGGGGCGTACAATTCGAGCAGCAACTGAATCGTGCCAATCATGAAAATGGCTCAGGCCGGGTTAACAGAAGATAAACATACACAAAACCAGCGGTACCTTTCATCCTGGCATTCCACACAGTCCGGACCTCATCCTGCCGCAAATTCACTTTCAGCTCTTTCAATCGCAATTCCCGGGACACCGGCGCGGTAACAAAAGGATCAAGGCTAATCCAACCAGAATTACGAGCCGGAATAACTTGCCTTGCGACGGTTAATCGCGGAGAACTAGGAAACAGCGACGACAGGGCCATCGTCGTTGGCGGGTCTGCCCTATAAAGCGGAAAATGGCTTGGCCACAAAGTAAATTGAACGTCGCGGTTAAACACGCGTGTCAGAATAACTGATGCACGTGAACTGGCTATCAACCGCTTATGAAACGAACGGTTGTCGCGATGAGTAAGAAATGAATCGCAAACGTGGGATGTGTAGAAATGTCACGTGAAAGAGGCAAACTAGGAGGTTACTACGTTGTAAAGAACGTTTCAAGTGAAGTTCTTTAATGGTCTCTTTGATTTACGTCAGTGAATAGTATACATTGATGTACCGATTGATGATAAAATAGTAAAAATAGTGATTGAAAGTGGACGAATATTGATCCTGCGATCGGGTGTTTAATGTTAGAACAACTGAAGTAACGTTTCAAAAGTGCCTTCAAACTGACAACGAGCATTGACGAATGATCGACGCTTTGTCAAAATTTATCAAGCTTTCAAAAAAGGGTGCCTCGAGATACACCTGTTCCAATCGATCTGACATTATAATCTTGGACGAGTTTGTGTCGTTTAAATTTTGGTCCTATCTGCGCCGGATTGATTATAGGTAAAATATTAACAGAGAATATAGATAAAAATATAAACAATAGAGAAACATTCTTCTGTCATAACCTTAGATAAAAATGTAACAAAATTTTTTATCTTTTGATCAAATTGCACCATTTGAATATATATATATATAGTTGGTATTTGGTTATTCACTTTCATTACAATATTTCCTTATAAATACTTCTAACAACGTTTCGCGGTTTTGATCGACCGAATAGTAATTGGAACGGATGGTGTTCCGAGCAGAAATTAGTTCGAATCGCTGTTCTTGACAGAGCTCCGTGGATTTCGGCCCGACCTGTCCGCCTCAGGCCTCGCGGATGTAAAAATAGTCGAACACTTCGAGCGTGGCGTTGCTACCTAAGAATAATGTGGCCAACCTGATTCCCGCTTTGCTCATCGGCTCGAACGGAGCCGAAAGCTCGACGATTAGTTCGATTCGTTGGCGTGATTTCACGGTTCATTAAATTCTTCGAGTAGCTTTTTTCTTCTTCTCTTTTTGTTTTTTTTTGTTCTTTTCGTTAAAGGCAGCCTGCTAGAAGAATTATTCCTCTGTGGATAAGCTGTGGAAGGTTTCAGGGGTGTTCGGATGAAGTATACGATAGCTAGATCGTGTCGTTCTCGCTTCGTTACATTGACGTGTGTGATGGAATTGTCAATTTAGAAAATGGCAACGCGTCGTTGTGATGGATGGCTGGCCGGGGAACTGAATAGATAGCTAAACGTCGATAGTATTTTTGTTGTTCTGGAAGATTTACCAGTAATTTTCTTCTTGAAATTTTCGCGTGCTCAACATCGTGAGATGTATGTATAAAAGAGTGTAGAATAAACGAGGTTTCACATATGTGTATATAATGTACACGTATAATAACTGAATAGTAACGTTACTTTATCGTAATGTTAATAGCAACATCACTTTATTTAATGTAGATTAAATTTTGATATTTCTGTTTTGAATTTTATGAATAAACAACGTACATATTGTGTGTATTATTTTATTGTGATGTAACATATTACTTTACTTGGTGTAGATTAAATTTTTAAATCTCAAAGTGGAGTGATTAAAAAATCAAATTTTACTTTGAATTTTTAGTTCCTTTTTACTATGTTATCATCTTCAATTATCTGTCATCACGCTCTCATATCGACCTGATAATTATTTTCCCTACCGAAAAGTTCCAAACAAAGTTCAGGGGTTCGTTATTTGATTCCATTATCCAGAAGGATAATCTCTCTATCGTTAAATAGTCAGTTTCATCAGTTCTTAATTGATCTTCACTAATTTAGGCACCACCTGGAACAATTTGGCCAGCAAGTGAGATATAATGAGGACGAGAATCCTGAAGTTTCTCATTATATGGGAATTTAGGAAAAATCGTCATTCATTCTTGGAAACAATCAAAAACTAAAAATTTCTCAAATATATAATATTTACTCCATTTTTATTTCAAATTAAATCTACGATAAAAAGGTTTTCGAATGATTCAAAATTTCTGAAGATTCTGTTTCTAGTACATGCTAACAAACACTGTCAATTGTTATATTATTTATAAAAAAAAAGATGCAGAAATATATAAATTATCGGACGTAGAATAGTCGTTATAATATTTAATAGGTACATCGATGATTATGCAGTCCACTAATAAATAACGTTTCCAATTGATATTGCCAATACTCGTCGAAATGCAAGTTAAATTAATTGAAACGCTATTTGCTTCCAAAGTTAATTCGCGAAAACTCGGGATTGAAATGAAAATTTTGCCGAGTGCCGTGGAATACCAGTCAAAAATGAATCTCCCTAACGAGATCAGTTCGCACGAAAATAACTTTGGACGAAATCTACAGTGTAGTCTTCCAACCACTTTACCAACAACGATAACTATCGTAACGAGTCGCCTGTTTCCCTTGCCATTGTGCACGCTGTTACCATTCTTCGCGCCCTTTTACCGGAAGAGGCAGGGATAATTTCCCACCCCTTTTCGATCGATCCACAGTCCTCGTCACTTTTCACCCTGTGCTTCCTTCAGAAAAAAATCGACATTCGTCACTTTGTCGGATATCACCAGGACTCGCGAGTTATTTAAAACGTGATAAATCGTTATGTAATGTGGTAGGTAAGGGTAGTTACCCCAAGCACAGCATGGCGTTGCTGCAAGCTGCCGCCACCTAGCGAAGGAACCGCGAACATTTTTAAGCGGTTGGTACAGCCGCGCCATTTTAAAGAAGTCCGTAGAGGGTAGTTTACCCTCCGACTCGTGTAACGTAAATTGATTTACGATTTAGACGTTTACCCGATCCCTGGAGTTTAGTAAAATTAATTAGCACATTCGGATGACGCATTACGTGGATAATTTGTTAAAGCGCGCTTTAGAAAAGATTTACGCGGGCGATTTAACGCGCGTAGCAGTCGATGCAGCTTGTAATCCTCGAGTTTGAACGCAATTCATTCGATTATTCGAATTAATTCCGCGGTAGTCGAGATCAGAATTTCGTTTTCTAACCAAGTTGTGAACTTCGACGCGGCATAATTTATTCGAACAAATGTCAAATTAAACAGTTTGACGAGCAATTTCTGCAAACGTGCGGTTTATTTTAACGCTCGATAGGAGCTCAGGCTTGGAAATTGAAACTTTTCGAATAAATGTTCCGAAACTTTCATTTACAGTTGCAACATAACATTTCATTCACTAAAACTAATACAAACTTCAGGCATTAAAAATATTTGATAGACCCTCGAATATTCAATAGTTCTAAATCAGTCAGCTTCGTTACGTCGCCAAATTATTTTCTCCCCATCTTCAAGTATGAAACGTGATGTTTGTTTTTTTGAAAGAATTGTTGTTTGAAGCAAATATTAATATTCAAAAGCAGAGCGTGAAGGATCTCGTACATCTACGTATGTATAGGTAGCACGTACGTGCGAAAAGCGAGGAAGAAGTGAAAAGATTGGTCGATATGTGAAGGTTTTCATGTAGAGTCCGCTTGCAAAAGCGATCTCGTTTTTCTTCTTTTTTTTCCCTGAAAGACTTGAAAAGCGATTCTTCTCGAATATTTTTTTTCACCTATAGAGCACGGTACGCGTGGCTCTTATCTTGCAGAAAGAAGGGGATCTAGAGGGTTAGACATTTCTCATTCAGCCTAGTTCGTCGTGGTCTCCTTTGAACGAACGTGACGTAATTAAAGGCACGCCTCGACGCTAGTTAGGCTTTTAGCCTATTAATCGTCGCGCCAGTACGATGTTTTAGTGTTCTTGAAAGGTTCCACGGCGAGAATGATATTACATTCCTGGCCGTCTTTAAGCGCCTATTTCATAAATGAACGTAATAATTCGCGATATTAAATGTCCGAGCTGTTGTCGAATTGAGAACTTTATAAAGTGTGCTCTTTTAAAGTGAGATATTAGGATTTTTCAAATCGAATAATTCGACTAAAAATTAAATTATGTACTATGTTGAAATATTATCACAGACAATAATGAAAAGTGCCTTTCTTTAAATATAAAATCCTCCTACTTTAAAAATTACATTGCGAATTTTTGCAAACAAACAGAGAAATTTAAACGGAGATTTTTCCGATTCACTGATTGTTATTGACACAAGTATCGATGCCTTGTGTATTCCCCATATTTTTCCACAAAAATCCACATTCCAGTCATAGCAAAACATGCGTCGAGCAAACTTTTTTACAAAAACACGAAAGATCGAGTGATCAGGATCTACCACGATTAGAATGCTCCAAGTTTTTAGAACATAAATTCCTATCGCAGATGGAACAAGCACGAAAGGCGCAAGAATGAAAGGAAGTGCTATTCGGGGCCGTTGTATCGTCGATTAAGCGCGGATACGCGCCGCGAAACTTATCGCGAATTTTTCATCGGTGTCGAGATCGAAAATCGAGAGATATTCCTGCAGTTACGAAGACCGGAGATGAGAACGTGACGGAGGTACAAAGTGTATTTTCCGCCACCAGGTTTCGCTATTGTTCCGTCGAATAGCGTCGCCGCCGATCTCTGTGACTTTCGCGACCTTCCCGTCGGGATTGGGTTTCACTCAAACGCGACGTCGAGTTATGCCACGAACAAATTGACAATTAAACCCGCGGACGAACCGAGACGTGGTGACCTTTCTTTCGTGTCCCAGCACGGATTCTCTGTCGAGATTATATTACAGAAAGAATTTCTTATTTGCTTCAAGGTTGGAAAGTTGAGGGGAGAGAGGATCTCGAGGCACGCTGGGGACAAATTGACAATTAAGATATAAATGAACCGAGACACCTAGCTGTTTCTTTTTGTACTTATCCGTGGATCGAGCGTCGAGATTTTATTACACGAAGGGTTTCGCGTGGAATTTTGCTTCCAGTTTGGGAAATTGAGGAAATCGGGAATAAATCAGAGTGTAAATGAACCGAGGTATGTAATTGTTTCTTTTGTGCTGTACCTCTTTGTAGATTGAGCGTCGGGTACGGGAAAATTATTTAAGGTTTTGATGATTGAGGGAAACAGAACTGTGCCAGGAATAAATTAAAGTATAAACGAACCGGGATGTATAGTTGTTTCTCGAGATTTCCTAGGGAATTGTGCATGGTGTTTGTTTCAAGTTTCAAAGGGTACTGGTGTTGGGTCGTGCTACTGACAAATCAACAATAAAGTAATCGGACCGAGTTGTAATTGTTTCTTTTGTCATTCTTCGTGGAGCAAGTGTCGAGATTTCCTAACAATTGTGCATGAAATTTATTCATTTATTTTTTAAAGTTGCGGAAATTTTAATACTATTGTTAAACTATTTTTACTATTATTTGCTATCACTTCTTGTCACACAGTTTTAGTATTTACCGCAGATAATAAAATTTTTAAACTACATTTTATAACAGGACACATTACGCGATTCTTTGTTGCATAAAATGTCACGTCATTTCCCCAATCGTGAAACATAAATATAATATTTGTTCCGAGATTTTTGAGCGGTAAAGTGTCACTTTCGCTGTAAGCGCGCGAAATTCAAAAATTTGAAGTTGAACGGAGCGTGGAAAGATGTCGACACAGAGAAAAGCTACATACATGTAAAAGTTTTAACGCAGATGATATTTCAATTGAAGCAATTTAAATTAATATTTAAATTATCACAGAAAACGTGTATTAATTAAAATCATTTGAGACACGGAAAAATACTCGACCATGGTTCTCTGCATTAAAATTCCTTTAATTAAGCGAGAGGCACTTCCCAAAAGCCACATCTCCCTAATGAAACATTGTAAAATCAAAATACTCCATCGAATATAACATTCACGAGTCAAATTATGGAATCAAATCAGTGTCACTTAGTTGATTTGCAACTGTTTATAATTTACATCAAACGCAGTGATTGCAGTCGAGAGTTTTAAATTGCGTCATGTTATCATTGTTTCCACTCCGTGGAAACCTAAAATTCCTCATTCCTCGGACTTAGTATCGGCGCGACTAATGGGTACTTGATACATTTACGATACTCGATATCCGCTGCCAGTAAACTTTTAACAACCCCAGACGGAACAACAAGCGATTCCACGCTTACACAAGTCGAGGTATCAATTTATGGGACTCTCGTCAAAGAAGCAAATGGCCGAACATCCACTGGCCGTGTGAAGTGTGTGAAGAAATCGGAACATAACGCGGGCGACTGAATATCGATCGTCGCTGATTCTCGAAAACGCAAAGATACCCGAGATTAATCGGCTGTCGGAATCTGTAGTCGTGGAATCCTAAAATCTCCGGGATCACCGAGAATCCGGGGACTTTTGATACGCTCCACACCCACTGAAATTCTTACGAGCCCACGTGCCCTCCGCTCGCGAGCGAACGTAATTCGAATGCTCGATGCCTTTCCAAATCTTCGAATTCTCGGATCTCTGAAATACCGGCGCGCCGGATACGCTTCGTGTATTCATGCTCGTTTCTGTCTTCGAATTCGCAGATCTCCGAGGTATCAGGTTTCTGAAAGGTTTCGTGGAATATGCATCGTGTTTCGTGATATTTAATTTTGCTTTCATTCTCTCTCGCGGGTGATATCGTGATTCGTTAAGGACCAATCATCCATTTTCGTTTGCAATTTATTTTAATCAGTTTGTATCGTCTGATCTTGCCTTTTTTTTTAATATCTGAAAAGAAATTCCAATTATATAGAACCTGTAATTTTACGAAATTTCAAGAAATTTTGTTGAAACTGTGATATTCTTAGATCTTAGATCTTACTTAAATTTTTAAGCCTTTCTGTGTTGTCTTTTTGTATAATATTTAACAACTGACGGAATATTTTGCGAGACTGAAGTAATATTCATTTAATTTTCTTTAATTATTCATTTAATGAATATTTTAATTTTAACTTACGGATTCTGTGTCACCCATCTGAATTCAAAAGTCGTCGTCGTTGCATTCTAAGTTTCTGTTTATTAATATTAATCACCATTGCATTGCACCGATCTAAAGAAACTTTTCTTTATAGAATTTTGTTAAATTAAATTGTACAGTCTGTCTCGATCCTTGATGTTTTACTTTATTCGTCAATCGTTTAAATAAAATTGAGATTTTCATAACTGACAGGAAAATAAATTAAAGTCTTGAAATATGGTAAAGTTCGAATAGGGAACATTATAAACTTCTAAATTCAAACAAATCGACTTTAGATCGCCTCCATATTTGATATTCTACTTTGTTTATCAATCATTTCATTCGAATAAAATTAAAATGTTTATAATTGACAGAAAGATGGATTTAAAATCATAGAATATAAAGAAATTCGAAAATCACAATTTACAGAGA
>KQ435828.1:1583617-1594514 GCA_001276565.1 Melipona quadrifasciata | reverse complement strand
AAAAAAAAAAAAAAAAAAAAAGAAAAAGAAAAACGAATTAAAGTCGTAGAATGTTCAAAGGTGACAATTTGCAACGACGCAACTCTTGTGGGATAAATTAACTTTTTGCACAAACTGCAGCTCCAATATTTCAATAAACAATTACTGCACATCTTTGACCATACGAGAGAATCTGTGACATGGTTTAGCAGCACAGGGAGGCATAGGTGGAATCGTACACTGTGCGGTTACGCGACCAGGGTCAAATTTGACAGACACGGTAATCAATCTCAGTCTGATCTAATTTCCATTACTCGGCTTGGTTCATACCCAAGATCGTTCCGATCCAAGGGATATAGACATAAAGTGCGTCTTTGTTCTTTAACGATCGTAGGGAGGATCGATCGTCGAAAGTTACGCGAGCGTTTTGGATTTCTCGTCGCATCGGGGCGACTGTCAAATTTGAAATGAAAATTAAAGTTCTTTGACTAATGGCCGTAGGAATTCTTCGTCGAAAGTACTGCGAACTAAATTATGAACACTTAATTACAGTCGCTGAAATTCTCCCATCGCGGTTCCTTTGCAGCGACCGGATTTACTTCGTTTCTTATTTTAAAGAATTATCGTAACACTTTTTATTTTTATCTTCTTCCAAAGTTTATCAAATACTTCTTATTACCGTCTAAATATTTATCGAAACTTAATAACCATTAGATATTTGTCAAATATTCTGACATTTTCAGTAATATATTATTCCTGTCAAAAAGAAAAGTTGTCGATCAAAAACGTTTGAGCATATTCAATAACGATCGAATTATTCATGTTTGTGACCTGAATCGAAATCGCTAATGGTATGTTGCAATAGTATATTTTATACCTCGAAGATTTTTATTATCAACAGGAGATTCTTGCTTTTAATTTTATTGAAATGAGAGTAGAGAAGCGAAAGATAAAATACACAAGTGACACGAATTACGAGTATTCGAATTTGTTACAAATGCAATGATTGAACAAACAGCTAATGATATCAGCAGTATTCGTATGTGTTGCAAACTTGATTAAAAAAAAAACAGAAAATAAAAACACTTCTAAACTTGTAGAAAAATATATCTCCATATATATCTTATATATTTGTAGCGACCCTACGATTCCTCAACTACGAGTTTCGAACACTCGACTAGCACAAGCCGCAAGTGGCTGCGCGCCTAGCGTCGAGGTCCTACCGATCTTCGACGTTAAGCAGCAGAGTGTGCGGAACCCCGCTAGGATGGGTGGTGGGCGAACACCCAGCAGCCTAGCCGGAACCCCGCTAGGATGGGTGGTGGGCGAACACCCAGCCTAGCGGCGGGGTTTTATTGTTATAACAACAAGCGTTTGGGGTTAAGGAGTCGCTGCCAATCAGATCCCCCCACTGATGGATGATGAGTCTAGGCAGTGACTCCGAGACGAAACGCAATCGCTTTTCTTCTCACACTACTCACTCTCTCCATTCCTCTCTCCTTCTCCTTCCCAGCTGCATCCAGGGTCTTTAATAAATACTTTACAGCTCCTTCATATTATATTATTATTATATTGTATCGGTACTCTATTATTACACAATCATATTTACATCAACACTTTCAAGTACTCTGTTCACTTTGACAAAACGTTTCCCTTCCTTCCAAATTCATTCTTAATTTCAACCACTTCTCCAAAACCAGAAAATCGCACGCTCGCAGTTAACTGCTCGCGAGAAGACAACCATATTTATCGCCAAGAGTCTCATCGAGAAACAAGGAGAGCCAACACGATCGATATTTTTTCCCCGAGGTACGTAGAATCTGTTATCTCCTTGTATGCAGGCAGTTTATCGGGTCAAAGATCGGCCCGCCATTGACGAGGAATTTGTAAACCCCCTAAACGACGCGCTTGTACCCTTCAGCTTCTTATCAAACTTTATCGCCCGGTGTATTATTTACGGTCGATCGAGGAACAAGCGTCGCCCAGCCAATATCTGCAGGTCGAACTCGGCCCGTTGTGGACAAATCTCATTTTCTACCGGTGAATCGGTGAATCGGCCGGCGATTGGTAAATCCGGTCTCCGCGCCGTCCACCGCCGGAGTTTCAACGGAAATCTGTTCATTACTCGAGACTCCTTTCATCAGGCTCGCGTTGTCGCGAGTGCCCCCCTGCTTTGCAAAGGTGAAAAGAGGAGAGCGAGAGATACAGCGAGCAATAAGGTGTCCGTTCGCGAGGAAATTCGACGAGGCGAGGGGAGGACAAGTCTGGCGGATAATAAGTCTGGAAGAAAAGTGGAAGAAAATAGAGAGGGAGAAATATACGGGAGACTGAAAATGACGAAGTTAATCTACAGAGGTGTTCAAAGGGAGAGGCTGTTCTTTGAGACGCGGCGAGACTAATCTTTAAATCCTGAACTCGAGGGCGAAGAAGCCGGCTGTGTGTGTTCGCGTGATGGCATTGAACGTTTGACCCGAAACGTTCCCCGGAGGAATTCCTCCTCGAAACGGGGATTCTTCCTTCCGAGAGCTTCCAGTGTCGCTTTCTCGCGTCACGAAACGAAAATCGTGCTATGTAATTTAGAATCTTCGATTTTCCCTTATTTTCGAATCACTCGAATTCGTCGAATTGCGCGAATTTGTTGAATCAATTCATCGTTATTTTCGTCAATTGATTCCTCGAGTTCCAACAACGAGTTTCTCGATCGTTCGATTGTCAGCATTCAGAGATATTCCGGGAAACAATTTGGAAACGTGAACAAAAATGTCTCGTTTTTCGTACGTCGCAGAGGAACGATCGTTTAATGGAGGCAACAAGAATGGAATTTCCCGTGGGCGTTTGTCAAAGTTCGAATCGATCGAACGCTCGTCCGTGTGCGTGGCAAATATGTCGTATTTATTTAAAATGAAATTCGCCTTTAAAATTTGCATTTATTCATTCGTTCGTGTACGTTTCCGGCGGATTTCGAGCTTTGCCTGGAAATTAACGTAAACTCTGTATCAGATATCCGCCCTCAAATTCAACCTCGCGTAAACGCCTGTTGGACTCGAATTCGCAAAAACCACCGTACCACGGTAATTTCCATCGAGTTATTTGAACTTTGGGAACACTTTTTTCGAAACATTTTTATGTCTCGTCGAGCGCAGACCGGCACTTTCGCTCTCGATCTCGAGAGGCAGAGAGAGAGAGATTATTAACATCGAGAATGACTCCAGTTTGAAGTTCTAGGCAATTAGTCACATTTTGATGAGTTTTTCACACTCCTCGTTTCGATCCAATGGAGGTTAACCGAAGGAAATCAATTCCAGCTGCGCGGTGTTCCGAATCGTAGTCGTTTTTGAAAGAATTTTCGTTGCTCTCGGTGGAACCAACCGAAACTCGGCCTTTGTTTATTGTTCTTTCTTGTTTGGGTATTTCGGCAGGTATAATAGCTGTTGATCAAGGGCTGGAATTGGCTCGTTGCAGAATGGTCTACTATTGACGGTCGTTTTCTATTGATACGTCGTAGCTCTCGGCAGTTTCAGTAGAACTAGTCAACGATATATTCGCCAAAAGTGTACCTTGCTCTCTGTTTGCGATTGAAGTTAGGAATAAATTTGGGACAAGTTACTTTTCTTCCGGGTAGAATTGTAACGAAAATATAAAATATATAATATAATGATATAAAATATAATATTTTCGTTGTCTGTAGTGTCATTTTCTATTGACAGCTTTGTCACTAGTTAATTTATAAAGAATTTGAAAATAAACGAATTAATATTTCGATCGTCTGATATCGACTCATGAACTTTGATACCGCATGTTATAAAAACTACAAACTGCTTTATGTATCTTTTTGATCTTCAGAATTACCTACAAATGCACGAAAAGTCACGTTGCGTTCAGCGAGTCATTTAAGAAACATTTCTACTATAGCTTAACAAATTATCATTATCACATCGCAAACATATAATTTATATGATTTACATAATTTTTTGACACAATAACATGCGAAAATATATAAAATAATTTCAAAGAATGTAGTTCGTAACGTTTATATAATATACATTTAACAAACTTTTATATATTAATTTCAATTCCTTGTAATTGCATTTATAAATTTGCCGAGACAAAAATATTTCGTCGAATATCTCGCGTCTGTCTAAATTAAAAAATTACCACTCGCCGATCGGTGTACACACGTGCAAGGTAAAAACTCGATGATCGACGAATAAAGGAGCGGAAAATCAGATGGCGACGTTAATGGCGCTTTTTAACAGGGTTCCGACTCTTTCATCTCTCTTTCTGTATCGCTCGTGCCACGCGATGTCTGATAATCGATTTCCAACAGTGGCTCCAACAGGGATCAATGCATTCTCGAACCGGGTCTTCTGTTTCTCCTTTTCCCTCTTCTCTATTTCTCGTACAACAGCGCAGCGTCATAAAGTGCACTGATCCCCGTGTTTTTATCCTTATAAGATCGGTCAGTCGTGATATTGGCGTTCTCGTTTAACCTGCCACCGTGAAACTATCGCCTCGCTGGATAAACCAACTCGAACACGTTGTTCCCTAACACGTGAAAAATATATTCAACTACGGTATTTCCTTCGTAGCTGTTCGAAGACAACGTGCTGTCGATCGAGTTTATCCATTTTACGGAGTGTTGAGAAGTATTAATCATCTCTTTATTAAAATTTTTATTAGGCTGTAATAGAACAAATTGCTTCTGTCCAGTTAGTTAAATATTGAATTTTTAGAGAACAATGTGACTGATGCGTTTCTCAATATGTCTGACTAGAAATGCTTAAATTTACTATTAATTCTGGAGTAAAAAGAAAATTTATCGAAGACAATAACTTAGATGTAACTTTCATTGTCTTTTTAATACGTCTGGCCATAAACTATCTAAATCTACCGACGTCGTCATGAATTAATTCTGGGCCATAGGAAATTATACGATGTGATTTAAATATCAAGGGAAAAAGTTACGTAAAACGTATTTCGAGAAATAAGAATTTATCGAAAAGAGTAACTTTGGGTGTAACTTTTATTCACTTCTTCATTCACGTCTGGCCACAAACTATCTGAATCTACTTACGTCGTCGTGAATTAATTTTAGATCACAGAAAGTTGTTCGATGCAATTCAGGGATGAGAAGTATCATTTTTTGAGAAATAGGAACTGATTGAAAAGTAATATAATTTATTACATTTTTGTCACCTTTTTAGTGTGTCTAACTACAAATTTCTAAAAATCTACTGACGTCGAGTTACTTCTGGTAGTAATCGACAGAGAATCGCCAAGACCTGGCTGTTAATAATTTTATTTTAATTCCTTTGAAGAATAGCAGTTTCACTCTGCACAGTATTACATGCCAACTTTCGAAATGTTGCAAAAGACAAGTCGTTTAACATTCTGTGGAATATCTGCCTGATAAATTTATTTCTCCCAAAACTTGTTCTACTCGTTGCTGAAATCATCCCAGAGCTATCAGATTTGTGAACATTTCTCATTATGGGACAACTTCTTAATAAACTCGTTTCTGCGAGAAACAATTTTACTTCCCTCAATTATTCGACGATTTCTATTAAAAAATTGTTATACTTTAAATTTATAAATTTTAAATTAAATTTTACGGTATATGTATGCAATTAGATTTTAATTTATATTTAAAAGATTACTTACAGATAATAATCATCAGTGCTGTATAATATAGTTTCGAAAGATTCAGGAAGTAAATTTGCAGATGCTTCTCGATTACCCGTGTCGGTGAACGAATTTTCACTGTCATAAATCATTCTTCCCGGCTTATGTCGCCTCTTCGCGCGTTATTTTCGCGCTTCGTCCGTCAGTTTCATCGGAGCAACGAGGCGCGCGATGGTACTTAAATGCAGCGGAATTACAGCGATAATCAGAGTCAATTAAACGGGGGCGCGTAAATGCACGCGCGCGTACGCACATATTTGCCACCGACGAGATGCGAGGTTAACGATATCTCGATGAGACTTTAATGCCGTGTATAAATCCCTTTTTAACTCGCCATCATTTTCAGCCTATCGACGTAATTCCTTCATCCGATCGATCGCGCGGAAACGTTTTGTTTATGGAACGGCAAACAACCGCGGGATTTGTCGCGTAAAATATTGCGGGACAGAAAGAAATGGAATTATCCGAATGCTGAATATGAGAACGAGATAAATAAGTGAAATTGTTTAATGTTGTTTCGTGTTAATATGCAACGAAACGACGAGTATTATTAATAATAATAATAATAAAAAGACAAGTGACAGACATGCAAGCAGAATTATTTGATATTAGTAATAAATAAATAAAGTTAAATAAGCATTGAAACATGCAATTGTTAAAACAATGTAATAAAGCGACGAATTATGTATATTGAGTAACAAATGGAATTGTCAGACGTATGAATGCGGTAGTTGATCTTTATTTCGTTTCGTAGACCAAAGGCGGTGTAGGAATAATTTACTAACAAGAGTGTTCATTCACAAACGCTCGACTCTTTCGAAAGCACTCTTTCTGTCTTCTTCGTGTACTCTTTATTAATCAATATACGTATTCTTTGGAGCTGTTTCACGTATATTATCACCGAAACCCAGAAAATCCTCTTCAGGTGCAACGCTAATGCAACGAAAATTAGCGATTGGTTGATTTGGGTCACGTGATCCGCGAGGGGGCGTGGGGTAGACTCCTCGAGTAGAAGTGGCGTCGTCTGGTACTGAGCGATCGCGTCTGTAATTTGTTTTGTATCGATTCAAATGTTTGCATATCGATAAAATTTTATGGCAAGAAGGTCGTCTTCGTTTCCTAGTCAGAACAGTTGCTTCTGGACCTTTCAGTGAGACGAATCGTACTGGGGTACAAGTTGTGCAGTTTCGCGGGGTGCTAAATTTTTTTACGTTTTAATGCAAGATTGTCCCGAGAGATTAATCGCAGGATTGATCTGTCGGTCGCAAGGATGACAGTCCGCCACCGGCTTATAAACACCAGCCGGATAAACGGGATGATCCGCCACTAAGTTAGTTGGGATTTAATCGTGAATAGTAAATTAATTACGATCGATGAACGGCGTCTTGATCGGAGCGAGGGGGAGCGGAACGAGGCACAGCGCGAAAGGAGAAATATTAAATTTATTTTTGTCGAGCGAGGGAAATTGAAAAACGGTCAAATGACTGGTTCTCTGAAAGAAAATTCTGTTTGACTGGCGAGGTAAAAAGTTCGCGATCAAACGGAAATATTCGAAAGTTACATCGAGGGAAAGGAATGTCAATAAACTAGGGAAATATGACTCGCGGGCGCGAAAGATCTCAATGCCTTCGGGTATTTTCGAATACCTGTCTTTCGTGGAAATCTTCTTACCGGCAGACTGATAAGTTTTGATAAGAATTGGTAAACTGATTCAAGTATACAGGTAATGGTTAATAAATTCAATTTGTTCCGCCTGATAATCTTATTTCGATGTAATACACTTTAACAATACAATGCACTCTGTGTAATATATATTTTAATAATTTTCCTTGACACGGCGAACGACAGAATGGTTTTTCAAGCTGCTTTAATCAAAACGATCAAAGTGTATCAAGCCTGAAAATAGGATACGAAGCGACAGTACGTTTTGTAATAAAAGGCAGAAGAGAAAGAACACGTAGAGGGGAAAAGTGAGAAAGTGAGGCGAATATAAGGAAATTGAAATCGATTCTTCGCGTTCTTATGGGGATAACACGCGATGGGTTGTCGCACGAGGGACTTCTGGAATTTATTTCTATTCCCAGCACGGTAGATTGTACAAGGTGGAAAATGAGTCGTTTAAAGTAGAGTACCGTGTAATTCGATGCTTCCTCGCGTTCAAAATACTAATACACACGAGTGGCAAAAATTCGAACGTTGCTAGCCATTTGATATCCTTTAAACTTCAACCACACTTGTTACTTTGCTCTCTATGAACTCTAGTCAATAATTTTAAGTCCGCAGAAATGATCAGTGTCGTTGATCAGAAATGAAATTATCATTCATTCGCGTGACAAAGAAACTGAAACGGTGAGAGATAGATTCCTCGTTGAAAGAAAGAAGAGTTGACGCTTCAGTTTTCAAGAAAAAGTTCAAGAAAAACATCTAGCGATTGCGAAAAGTATCCAAGTATTGAATTTTCAGAAGTGAAAAAGTTTAGGATACAGTTATAAAAATATGACGTTATTGAACTTTTCGCGAGAAGAATTTTAATTGTGTGATTTATTATTTTCGCAATTTTTTGACATTGAATTTCCGTGATACGGAAGTATGAAATTGACAGTTATGTGAAGGAATTTTAAAACTGACATTCGGTAATAAAAGTACATTTCAGTTTTACTTTCCATTAAACTGTAGTCAAGTTCAATTGAGTTCAGTTGCTGAGTAAATCTTTCGACGTAAAACTAGTAAATGCTCGAAACACGCCATTGCCAAGTCCTCTTTTATGATTTATATTTCTAGATCACAGAAATTTCTCGCTCGCTTTATGTAATAATTTTCTCTTTTTCCCTCGTATTATTCAAATAACAATATTTCCTTCTTGCTACTGTGAATGATTCTCAAAAATTGTAACTATGCCTTTCGAAACTTCGATCAATTATCCATTTCTTCTGTGAACCATTTTTTCAATTATTACGTTTTTATACGTTCTCGGTATTTTCACCCTCTTAACACTTTCCCGGTGGAATGTTTGAAGTAACAGTTGCGCGTAAGAACTATCGTTATAAATAATTGTACAGTTTTATTACTTTCACGCTATAACAATCAAACCCGTCAATATGGCGGATCTCAGACTATCGTTTCTTACAATTGATTGAAAGACACGGATATTCTTGTCAAAGTTAGTATTAATTTCTGTTTAGGTTAGGTTTAGGTTAGGTTTTTTAGGTTAGGTTCTTACAAGTGCCTGAAAGACACGGATATTCTTGTCAAAGTTAGTATCACGATCGTACAAATCTATTTATTTCAATTACCATTTAAATTATAGTGATTTACTTGGAAGTTTCTTGACACAGTTGTTTTATTTTCATTTTAATTTATTTATGTGCAATATTTTCGTTAACCAAAAATGTGTTCGATCATCATCAGAAACACTTCACTCGTAATCCTTACTTAATCTGTTCGATCGTCAGTCAAAGTTGTTTCCATAAGCCGGGAGTTGATTCCGAGTATACATCGAAAGCCGTGTTTCGCGATGGATTAGCATTCAATGATACAACCGCCGACTCAGCCGGAGCAGATTCTCCGAATTTAGCAAAATCGTTGGTCCAAAGTTCGTCGTCTTCAGAGGATGAAGACGGTCTCTGGTACAGCGTGAGTTCACTAAAAACAACGAAAAAAAAAAAAACAACGAAAGCGAAGAGATAGGAAAAAGAGGAGGAAAGAAAATAAAGAAAGGCACGTCTGTGCCATCGATCCGAGGGATCGAAGCGCGATAAGAGCTCGAACGAGAGACGTGTCCGCCGCGAAGGGGTGGGCGGAGGGTGGGGATGAAACGCGTCGACAGTGAGGACACAGTAACGCGATAAATTGCCGCCATACGTTACATTCTACGCGAGCCAAGTGGGAGGAATGTAAAAGTGGAACGACAATGGCTCGCCGGCGACAAAGCTACAGCGATAAAGTGGATTTGCATGAAATCTCGCGTGTCTCGCGCTCTGACGCTGAAAAGGTATCCCTCCGGCATCATTATGAGTACCTTCCGGAAGGAATATCCTATTTTCAGTGTCGCGTCTCGCGAACGTGATTCCGTTTCCCTTCCCATTTTCGACGCTTCGTCGGCAACGGGTTGCGACGCGAGTTCTTATTCGGACGCGCGAAGAAGGGGATTGGATGTAAAAAGAGGGATGGTCAAGGATTAGGCTCGTGGGGAGAAGAGACTTTGATGGATGTGTCGGGCAACTCCGGGATGAGATTCTCGTCACGTTCAACGGTCCCTCGTGAAAATTTGTTGGGGATATGGTTTAAACGGTGGTGCTTTAATCGGTGGAATGTTGAAGAAGAAACGTGAAAGACTCTTCCGCGTGCGCCCCTCTTGGGTAACAATGGAAGGCAATTTAGTTTATTACGTCGAGTGACGTTTCAGTTCTTGACCGCCGAGTGGGAAACTGTGTAGCCTCTGTGGGAAATGTGTTACGTGCGTTCTCTGTAAATAATAATCCTCGATGTTGAAGGCTGTTCAAACCTAATCGATGTATAGAATAATTTCAATATTTGACATTTTATTTTTGAGACAGAGAACAATGGCGAAAGCACGTATTCAAACCACGGCGATATTAACTGTAACATTCGGATCGTTTGTTCCTTTTTTAGTCAATTGTAAGTGTGAAAAATGTCAGTCTTTAAATATGGAAATTAACGAGAAACCTAACTACTCATTTCATGAAACCTCGTCTCACGATCATAGACGACTTCGATTCCAAATATTAACGAGTTCATAGTGGAATCGAAACGAGAAAAACTCCACCGAGTGGATTTGTCTTTCTACAGGAACTGCAGAGAAGAGGAAAAAGAAAAAGAATTACCACAGTTTCGTTGCGTCTGAATTCGTAAAAGAGCATCCTCTGTAAAACTCTGCGTTAATCTCTGCGCCTTCAAACGACAGAAGGCGCTCACAGGCTTTGAGAACTTTTCGAAAATCCATTTCTCATCGCCTCCGCGAGATACGTTCGGAATCCGCTTCATAATTGCATCTCGCCTCTACGCGAGAACGTAATTAAACCAGCCAGGGAGAAGAAACGGAGTGCCCCGGCAGATAATTGCTTCGTTCGTAAAATGGAAGTTTCGTGCGTCCTATCGCACGGCGAAATTGCCAGCCGCGGTAAACAACTGAAGTCACGCCGATTCCGCTCGAAATGAGTTAACCGCGAATTGGTCGGAAATTACTAGCCTTTAATCGCGGTCTCTCGATACACGT
>KQ435828.1:1572537-1583580 GCA_001276565.1 Melipona quadrifasciata | reverse complement strand
CGTTTTTTATCACTAAAAATGATTTTAGCGGAGGTAAACCAGAAAATCGGACCTCTTCAGGTGCAACGCTAGTGCAACGAAAATTAGCGACTGGTTGATTTGGGTCACGTGATTCGTGATATCATTCCTTTTCGTTTCTTTCATTAATGATTTTCTTTTTAAAATTACTAATTTCATTAACATTGGCATTTTATTTGTTATTCTCTTGTTCGAAAAATTATATCACACATTATGTCATTATTTGTCAAGAACCAAAATGAACCAAAATTTTTAATTCGCAATCATAATTCGCAATGTATCATTCCTTTAATAATTTTACGTTTCTTTTAAAAGAGAAATTCCAATGTTTATGAATAGACATATATATCTATTATGTTTTCATTATACAATTATCATTGAAAGTGTTTTTAGCAGAGGTAACCCAGAAAATCGGGCCTCTAGGTGCAACGCTAATGCAACGAAAATTAGCGATTGGTTGATTCGGGTCACGTGATTCGCGAGGGGGCGTGGGATAGACCTCGAGTAGGAGTGGCGTTGCCTGATACTGAATTTGTTTTGTATCGATTCAAATGTTTGCATATCGATAAAATTTTATGGCAAAAATGTCTTCGATTCCTAGTCGGAACAGTTGCTGGGCCTTTCGGTACGATAAAATTTTATGGCAAAAATGTCTTCGATTCCTAGTCGGAACAATTGCTGGGCCTTTCAGTGAGACGAATAGTACTGGGGTACAAGTCGTGCAGTTTTTTCCTTTCTTTCCTTGCGTTTCTCAACAGAGCAACTCGCACTCACACGACGACGTTCGGTTCGATCGATCGGATTCTCGCTCGCGAATTTTCTCTTTCGGAACAGCGAAACGGTGTGAACGGTGGTGTGAGCATTCGCGCTCATTAAATATGCTGTTACCGATAACAGTCACGCCTTTGAGGGCCGCTTTAACGCTTGATGGTCGTGCAATTGGTTCATATCGGCCGAGATTATGCGCATATCAAGTGTCTCGCGGGTAAAATGAAGAGAGATTCCGGGTCAGTGGAACACGCAGTATCTTTGTTTTATTGGGACGCACGGTTTTACTCTTCTTTTTTTTTTTTTATTATTTTATGAGATTACGCGATTTTACGAGACACTCGACGCGGCAACCGATGTTTTACAAAGTTTCCGATTTAACCTCCTTTTGTGGCACCATTTTAAAAAGCGTGTTTCTTAAAATGTAGATAAAAACATTTTAAATTTTGTCGCTAAAACGACAATAATTATGTGCTCGTCAAACACAGCGTCCGTGCAGCTGCTGTAAAGTTGAATTAAATCATAAGAAAATAATATTAGTTTTCTTTTTAAATTAATAATTTTATTGTTTAATTTAACTTGCTTAATACTAATTAATAATAATATTTAGGAATGATGTAAAAAGAATGAGTCAAGTCTAGTCGAGTCAAATATCTAAAATCATGCAAATATGTTTTATTATCCACAAAATATTCAATTTAAGCAACAAATTGTAATTGCTTTTCTCGCGTGACGAGTGTTGTCACAGTCATTCGCAGCTGATAGATTAAGCAAAATTGTCGGTCTTTAAATTACTAGGCGAGTATCTCATTTTTGTTGGATATTTTCATTACGTTGAATTCGATCTGCGAGGACAGCTTTGTTCTGCTGATTGCATATAAATGTAGATTTGTAGCTGGATCTCTGTGCAATTCTAGGAAATTTAAAAATGCAAAATTGCGCAATCGCAATATGGGACAATTATTTCAATTGGAAAATCAATTTCGTCAGATATATTCTCTCGTCGTGTCCCATTTAATTCGCGAAGATGGCTTCGCGTTTGTCGGAAACAAATTCGGGTAAAATTTTAAATTGCAAAATTGCGCAAAATCGCATGATATACTTTCATGTTGCGTGATATAAAGAAAAGATGTATGAAATTTCGGAAATAATAGCAAAACAGTTTTGTTTTACTAAATTACACTCTGAGTAATATAAATCTGCATGTAAATCACATTGTAGCACCATTGACGTAGTAATAGCATCTCAAATAATCACGTTGACACACAGTATAAACACTTTAAATAACAATCACGTGCAAACACAGCAAAAGTAACAACTAAAGCTTCGTTATCATTTCCCCAAACTCCAGCATTGATATCTCGTTTAATACCATTCGAGTGGAATTATTTACAGTGAAATCACCTCGTTGATCGTTCGTGTTTTCAGAGTAATATTTTAACGTATTTTTTGTTGTCCAATTACAATTCGATTGGAACAATGATTGTCAAAGAAATCCGTGATTAGCATGTTTATTGTGCAGGTCGTTTCGCGTGTCCTCCAAATTATGGAATAAAAATGGACAGAGAGATGACGGACGTTTTAATTAAAGCTTTGCGAAGGGCCCTTATTAATTAAACCGGCACTCGTTGCGAACGTTGCGAACGTTGTTATCAAACGACGGAGTTTAGAATGAAGTATTAAATTGAATTACTGGCCGTGGATGTTTCGTTTCAAATGGAACGGTCCCAAAAATTCCGACGTGTTATATTTAAATAGACATGGGCACATGGAGATTTGAAATTGTTCTTTCGTCAACGAGCATGACTCTGTTAAATTTTTTGCATTTACATGTGCGTACTCTACGTGCAGATACGACTACTTGAAAATAGAGAAATTGTTTGCAACAATTACTCAGAAACTCATGTTAATGATATATAATAATTATACGTGTGTATATTTGCTTGAGAAGAAAATGTACAATACCACGCTCTCGATAAAGATCAAAATTAATTTTCCAAAGTAGCTCTGTGTATATCAAAAAATCCCAACAATGTTATAGTTTATAATATTAATAATTTTTCAAAATAAAAATCACAAGTATTAGCTAATCAGCTACGAAAAGTAGACTGCTTGAGAAGTTTCTAATTTCACTTGCGTTCGTCTGATCTGAGATTTATCATTTCGACGGACACGATAATTTTCATCCTTAACTAATTCAATAAATTTGCATATCTCTCTTGGAAATATACGACGCACACGTTCTTCTTCGAATAATCGCACAGCAGGAGGCAACCATTGGCGTTTTCATTTGCCATAGTGCGTCATTAACAAATCCCTTTGTGAGTACATCTCGAGAACATCTCGCAGTCGAGGTTCGTTGATTCACGAGCTCTTACATGCCGAAACGTCTCGTCGTCGCGGTTTGTCATTCTCCCCAAAAAAAACCACTCGCGTTCGCATCCATCAAAAGCTCGCAGCGACTTATTCGTCCGTGAATAATGTATGCTATCTTCGCGACGGTGTTTTCCTCGTAAAACTTGTCCCGTAACGCTTCCTGTTACCGCGGAATATTTCATGCGGATCGGGCTGCTCCTCCGTCTCGCGTATCGTGGCATTTGAATTTCGCGGGAAAGTTCTGGCCTGTTCTCGTCGAATTTCGGAACTTCGGGCAGCCTCGCGTTCCCGTTAGCGATGACTCGGGACGCGCAGCTACCGGAAGCTGCCTTCCACTGGGTTTCGACGCAGCGCGATGGAAAAAATTATGGTCCTCTCTCCCAACTTGGAACGTTCGTGAAACTTCCAACTTTTTAAAATGTATTCACATCCCAACTGCGGAAAGGGAGAAAAAGCGGGGAACATCGCTGATAAGAGATAATTCAAAGAGTGAAAATGTTTGATTAAATTCTGTTATTGCATTTGAGGTTTCTGATATAGTAATATTGCCAAATAATCAGTTTGTAACTCGTCTCTTACGCTCGTGTACGAAACTAAAAAGTAATTGACAGATGAATCGATCGATCTATCGAGCACCTATCTCGTCGAAGACACGATTAAATGAAATTGGTTTCCTTCGTCTGCTTTTTGCAATTGGTTAAAATGAAAGCAGAAATTCAGTGGCCTACTCGTAACGAAGATAAATCTTTGCGAATGAAATTCATCGCGGATAAAGATCAGTGTAACACACGTGTAATATGTTTAAGATGTATAAATAAGAGGAAACAAGAAATTCATCGTTTGTAGATAAAAATATTTCACTCGAGGGAGAATTTATAGAGCAACAAGCCCGAAAAGGAAAAAAAAATACGTTTGTGAGAGTTTATTCGAATTTATGGAGCAAAAAGAGAAACAAAGAAAGTGAGAGAGAGAGAGAGAGAGAGAGTTTTTTAAAATACACTCCGTAGATTTTCTTTGCTAGATTTTAAAGTCGGATGGACATTTAGCTGCGTTCACGTAAATCAACATTTTAATGTAGCGCTATTTTCTTTAAGGTAGAAGATTCTTATTCTAGGAGAGATGGTGTTACAGATGGTTTGTTAAACTTCCACGTGAGAATTTTAAAGCTTTTACGATTTGACTTTTGTTCGGTGCGTTGTGCATTTTCCGCGTTTGCAATTTTTCTGTTTCCTTTTCTTTTCTTTTTTTCTCTTGCCACAAAGCGCTCGTGGTTAATTGATTATTGTTTATTACCCAGCCCCGTAAATTGCGAAAGCACTAATTGTCGAAGCTAATTTACTGTCGAAAAGCCTCGCCGCGGAGAAGAATGATCCATTCTCCTTTAATAAACTAGTCGAAGAAAATAATGCAACCGACTGAAAAGAGTAGATCAAGAAAATTCCTTTAATAAGAAAGGAAACAGCTGTCCATTCCGTCGAAACTTCCGGAGGAAGTAGTTTTCGAAAAAATACCCAACCCAAATTCTTTTTATCGACATTTCTCCGTATTTCAGGGGTGAGACAATTTTTAGAGAAGACAGTCCTCGAAAGAATATTGAATCCAAATTTTTCTCGCGGAGTATGAAAACGGTCCTCGAAAACTGCACACGGTGGAAACATGTGTTCTAGGAAATACCATTCGAAATTTAAACACATAGTCTAACAAGCGAAACGCAACGAGAGTCAGAAGGGAAAGGAATAGTATTTATCACTGAAAGTGATTTTAGCGAGGGTAACCCATAAAATCGGGCCTCTAGGTGCAACGCTAATGCAACGAAAATTAGCGATTGGTTGATTTGGATCACGTGATTCGTGAGGGGGCGTGGGGTAGACTTCGAGTAGGAGCTGTCTGGTACTGAGCGATCGCGTCTGTAATTTGTTTTGTATCGATTCAAATGTTTGCATATCGATAAAATTTTATGGCAAAAGTCGGAACAGTTGCTTCTGGACCATTCAGTGAGACAAATCGCACTGGGGTACAAGTCGTGCAGTTTTTTTCTTTCAGGTATATCGAAATTTTCAACGATACTCGCGTAACGCAACGCGGACTAAATACTTTAATATCAATTCCTGTGTAATGTATTACTACGTTTTGAACGGATTTTACGTTTTACACGGATGAAAAAAGAAATCACGACACGATGTCGACATCAATCACGCTGAAAATAACCATAAATTCAAACAAGCGGAGCACGCGCGATTTGTGCGATAAATTGGATTGAACTACGTGTCGCGTAGCTGGAACCAGAGTCGGGAGAGTACAAAGAACCACGTTACAAAAGCCGAGTCTCTATTTGGAGAAACTGTTGGGACGATTCTAACGAAAAGTATACTCGATTGCTTCCAGTTCAAAAACTGGCTGGGGGGGCAGAGGGGATCGAGAGAGCCCGCGCTCGGTTCGATCGTCATTTCGGGCGACAAGCGGTTTTAAACAACATCGATCGCTTAACAGACATTCCACGACGGTTAATTGTGCAGCGAGTATGCCGGTACAATCAAACGAGGCCATCTGAGACAGATTGGCTTCCCTGCTATGCGGGTCTCGAGCAACAAGGCTTCTCGGATAACAAAAGGGATGTCCTTCATCCCCGGGAGACATTGTGGCTTCCCTCTGTGGCCATTCCGCCCCCTCCCGAAAAAGTAATTTGCGATCGTGTTTGTTTTCGCTTATCGAGACTTCTCGCTTTCCAATAACTTTACGACAAATTCTTGAAAAGGAAAGTTGAAGAAAGAAGGAAATTTTGCTGACCTTGTGAGAATTGTTATCACTCTATGGATAGATTCTGTGTAAAATTTACGAAAGAACAAAATACTTGAACTCCAGTGTTTTCTGCGACATTTGGTACGTAGAACAATTTTCTAGATAAATTCTACGTTTGAGGGATGAATCGTGAACATATGTAAATTACAAAACGCATTTAATTACGATTTGTCGCGATTATTTTCTTTTTCTTTGATTGTAAAATGAAAATTCAAATACTAAGTACACAAGTCGTCATTCTATTTAACTTTTGGATCTAAAAACGTGTTGAAACGATACACGTAAAAAAAAGGTGTTGATACTGTAAATAGTAAAACATCGAGATCTTCACTTTATAACTGTGTAACATGACAATATACTTTGCAATAAAATTTCAAACATTGTTGAACATCTTAGAGTCATCTCAGATTTCAAACTTTTTTATTTTTAAATCCACGTTCCCGAAGTCACAGGACTTACTTCAATATTTGTGATAATCGATTGACTTTGAACTTCACGAATGATATTCGAGGAACTGAGATTAGTTCTAAATCGTAGCTTCAGACGTTCCGTATTTTCGGAGACACTCGATTTATCATCATGATTCACTCCGAATTCTTTGCCACGTTTGTCGAACTTCGCGATTCTCTACATCTTGCATTGTCTCAGTCTAGCTGTCAGGTATTCCAGAAAATGCAAATCTAGGATCTAAGAGTCGAGAGTTTGAGATAGACGTTTTCCAGGGCTGGCCCGTGATAAGTCTTACTACTTCAGAATCCTGCGCTTTAAGTCTCCTCGTAAGTTCCACTCTTCGAGTGGCCTGATAGAGAATGGTCTACCATAAATCTGGGTCGAGGAATCCGATGTCAAGATTAAGACTAAGACTCTGATATTCTAATCCGAATTATGGTATTTGAAATCCCGGATGCCTAATTGAGTCTCTCGATCCTGTAACTCTGGAACTGTAACTTTCCGGATCTCACACACATTCCCGATCTTCAGCGTGATCAGGCTTGATATGACGCGACCAGGATCATGCTGTCACGTGCTTGGAAGTTTCTTGGTCAACGGCAGTTCTGAGACACGTTACTCGATTACCTGTCGTCTTCGATTGCTTTGTACAGACAAGAAACTTCGTTTGTCATGAATCGAACAGTCTTTGTGACAGTTATAGCGACGTTAATTTGAAGATAGGCTTTTATTTGACAAATTTATTACAAATCCATTATAAGTTCACCATCCTTTTGGGTGATGGGAAAACTTGAGAAAATAGCTATCTCGTGTTTCGTATTGTCAGAGATATTTTGAGGTATTAATCTCAACTGAAACGTCACTCTGTTTGTTTTGACATTCGTAGATAAAACTAACGAAATCATTTAAACCTTCGTCCAACCTGTTTGCGCTGCATTAAATTATAACGCAGTGTAATTATGAGTAATTATAGAATTGGATATACTGCGAAGAGAATCCATCGATCATCAGAGACTGACACGACTGAACAAGATTGAAGCTGCAACTTTTGAGTTCTGACCCTCTGTTTGAAACTCTGTTAACTTCTCGCGAAGTATTATTTAATAGTTTAACATTAGCGCTACCGACGACTAAGCGAGGATATCAAAATAAATGGCATTCGAGAAGATTTCATCCAAACATTTCTAGAGAAAACATTCTGCACTGAAAATTTCTGTGCAACATACGGGCACAAAAATACAGAGACGCAAAAATATACAAAATATTATATTTGACAGTGAAAGAAAGTTTCGACTCGTACAAAGCTTCAGTTATTTTAAACGCTTGAATTATTTAGAAAAACATGAAATTGCACAAAGATCTCTCGATCAGTGTAAAGAAAAGTTCTGTCGTTTTTTGCAATATCAACTTTCTGAATTTTTTTTTCTTGCTAAAAAATGGTAGCTATTGAAACAACACTTAGGTCAATTTAAAAGGTACTTGTTATATCGAGTAAAAATTATTGAGGTTAATTGACTATTTTTTGTTTTTGTTAGTATCACGAAAGAGCATCTGAGCTGTACATTTTTATGCAGAAAACAAAAAAAAAAAAAAAAGAAATGATTCTAAACGACAGAACTTTCTCTTAAACTCAATATAACCTATCTGTAGTCTGTTATTTATTATTTATTATCTCACTCTCGTTAAAATTGTCATTCGATCGTAATTTTATCGAGTATCAGACCGCGCGGCAGGGATTCTTACCACGTGGATCGCAGACTTCCAAACGCTCCGAATCTCCGCGTGTGCATGACTTCGCCACTCGTCCGATTCTCCACCTGTCGTTCGCGTGCGAGCTTGGCGAGCAATATACCGTCGATATCGAAAGTTTCCGCGAAACAAAGTAACTTTCCTCGTTGCCCGTGGGACGTCTCGCTACCAGACGCGTCTCATTCTTCCCCAACTTCTTAACTCGCGCGGCGTTGACTCTCCGTCTTGCCGCCTGAAGAGATGCAATCCCGGACAAAAGAAAAAAAAAAAATTTCCACGCCTGCACTTTCCTCTCGCCAGTCCCGGTTTTATCGTTCCACGCAGTCGAAACATTTCTTTTCTTCAAATAACCACGCAGGAACAACGTAGACGCCTGTTTGAGCCGAACGAGATGGGTCGATCGTTGCCGATGAATCTTCCGCGCTATCGATTGGATCGCGCCGGGAAATACTCCTTTGTTCCTCTTTTAACGAGATCCGAGTTAAACAGAGATGGATTTTGCTACGTGACGCGAGGAACGAACGTTTCGAGCGTTGCCGGGAAAATTGTATCTAGAGTAGTATCGGTGTTGAGTTTTATGCTCGCCGCTGGCTGTTGCCAGTCTCTTTCAACGGACATTTTGTTTGGACTGCTCGTTTACGGTTGATTGTCTTCCCCTGTTCCTTCCTCCCTTTCCTTCCCTTTACGCAGCGATATTTCACAGTTGCAATTCGAGTACAGGTAAATAGAGCGACGGCTGGGAGGAAGATTAAAGGTCGGCTTCACGCAACTGAATTTACGATTAATGGGAGAAATTAATGCACGACACGATCTGTGACACACGCGTGTTTGTTGAATATAAATTTTGTGAATATGTCTACTTTAAACTTTCTTGAAGTAAAGAATTGATTAGCAGAGTGTTCCTTTATTCAGCTACGTTCTATTTTCGATGCTGGAAAATGTATTTGGAAAAATTGTACGAAAGAATCTGTTTTGATTTTATTCCCTCAGAGCATCAAAAGTATTTCTGTTCGTTGAGACAGCGGCAGAATTGAAATAGAAAAATTCGACGTTTAAAGGAAACTCGAAAGAGGATATTTTTAATTTCGAATTGCGTGTTTGTAAAATTTTTAATGCACGTGTTTCACACAAAGGAAGGTGAAAGTAATGGTGAAAGTAATCCATCTGATTTTCTATGTATATAAAATAATATCGTTGTACGATAAACTATAACATTACAAATTGTATAATTTCATCGGAATATTATCTATCGCCGGAAAGTTACATTAAAATCCAGAAATTTTATTTTTAATCCTCGGTACGATCGTTCCACGTTCGTCGAGTTTGCAGTTTCTAAACCAATTTCGGCTCGATTTCATATCGGAGGGAGGAGAAAAAAGAAAACAACACGTTGCTCGATGTCGTATCGATAATTGATATCGAATTGATAGCGAATCGAGCACCGTTCGCGAGTTTCTCACAAACAACGAACAATCTCCACGTACAGCGCCGTGACTGTAGCTTCTTTTAATCAGAAATCAATTAATTACCTTTGTACTTGCGAGACAAACATTTGCATTACAAATTCGAAGCCGATCGCCGTCCCGCCCGATACAAAGCGACAAAAGCTGCGACTTTAATTGCACACGGTCTCCAGCTTCCTCTCATTTCGACGATCATTATACAAATTCTGCTAAAAAAAAAAAAAAAGCGATAAATCCAATATCCGCGTTAGACTGTGAGATTAAAAAACTTGAATGGGTGAAGACGTCGGTATTATATCGTGAGCTACTGAATATTCATTGAAACTTAGAACCGTACGGTATTAAACTCTGGATAAAGGTTTCGAACCGATTAAAAACGGCTTCACCATAAATGGAATATTTTCAAACGCGAACGTGTCGTCGTCTGCTTACGCGACTGAAAGCTTCGCGTCGATCTTTAAATCCGTCGTTTTCAAATTTCGTTGAAATTTTTTCAAAATGATTGCATTTGTTAAAGGAGCTCTTCGATTTCCACTTGTGAACGATTGTTGTTCGGTGCTGTTGTAATTTTTTAATAATTTTAAGGAAAAGTGAGTAAATCAATGATAATTTTAGAAATACATTCTACAAAATGATATCAAAGAAATAAATAAAACGTGACATAGGTTTTGAATCTTTATATTGCAGATTTTAATAAATTTCTGAATATGATTGCGCGAAAATTTGAAACGACAAAATATACGTATAAGTATTATAGATTTAAAAATATAGTACGAATGAGTAAGTGTAAAAATGCTAATTCTTTTATTCTTAGAGATAAAATTTAATTAATTTGATAAAGCAACAAGTTTTTAAAAATCTGCCTCAAAATTGGCTACATGAAAACCTGAAATGAACTTTGCAATTCCAGAAATCAATGAAACATAATTTTTATAATTTAAACTTAGTAAATCTTCATATCAAATCATTAAATGAATTCCAGCAGTTACCAAAATTCATAAATGAACAGGAATACATACAAGTATCCAAAAGTAAAGCACACGTTATAGTGCTTAGATTTAGATTCTGTTGATTTAATCATTTTAGCAAGTTCAATTGTCATTAAACTACTAATTCTCATACACTTTCTGCATTTCTGTCTCTCTAAATGCAGGCAGCATGTGAAAATATATAGACAGTCATAAATTATTCGCTAATATTTAGTGGAATAAATTTTCGTTGATAAATCGAAAATAAAATATTCGGAAACAAATTTTTGCTCAGCCTCTACTTTCTTAATTTTGTTCAGACATCCACAGAGTGATGTAAAGATCCACAATCTATTACCATTATTGATATAACAAAAGAATAAAAATCTTAAAAAAGGACGGATATCACAAAAATGTCTCCGCGCGGTATCATTTGAAAAAAAGAAGATAAA
>KQ435828.1:1548872-1572401 GCA_001276565.1 Melipona quadrifasciata | reverse complement strand
AGTTTGAGTTTCAGTCGAAGCTTGGCTCTGGTAAACCAACGTTCTCCTTTTTTCCCTCCCTTTATAAAAGCATCGATGCCGTCTGAAAGTGCACCTCTGTTTTCTTACGGCGCCATGAAAGTCCCTGTCGAGCTGTTCCATCGGGCCAGCAGCTGAGATTCGAAACGTGAGACTGCAACCGACTCTCGGGAGGGACACTCGATGCTTACGAGGTAAATTCCGTGCGTCGCGAGAACTTCCAAGACAGTCTGCAATTGTTCGTTCCGATTATTGTCGAATCCCACAAGATTCTACCATGCGTGTCATCTCCTTCCATGCGTCTCTAATTTCCTTGGTCTCTTTCTTGGAAGAAGAATTCGAAACTCGAAAAGGTGATTTCATAATCCTCGAGTAGGTGATTTTATCAAATATAATGGTTTTTTTTTATCACTGAAAGTGATTTTAGCGGGGGTAACCCAAAAAATCGGGTCTCTTCAGGTGCAACGCTAATGCAACGAAAATTAGCGATTGGTTGATTTGGGTCACGTGATTCGTGAGGGGGCGTGGCGTAGACCTCGAGTAGGAGTGGCGTTGTCTGATACTGAATTTGTTTTGTATCGATTCAAATGTTTGCATATTGGTAAAATTTTATGGCAAAAATGTCGTCTTCGTTTCCTAGTCAGAACAGTTGCTTCTGGGTCTTTCAGTGAGACGAATCGTACTGGGATACAAGTCATGTAGCTTTTGTTTTTTTGTCTCTTATGAGATTAATTCTGAAGATCTTTTTGTTCATGATTTCTCTAAAAAATAAATTTTGTCCTTTTTAATGAGATATTTATTGTTTTTTTTATCAGATATTTACTGTGATTTACATCATAGAATGTTCACCATATCGCTCATTCCTAAAATATTTATAATACTTTTCACTTGGTACATACAATAATCTTTGCGATATCCCATCTTACGTCCCACAAAATCCAACGATAGTCATCTTCGTTGCTATACCTCTTTAATTATTCCTCATGTAAAACAAGACGAAAGAAAGATCTTCTGAAAAGAAATTTATGCGCCTTGTTAACTATGAAGGCCCCATCAGCGAGCAATCAGACTCTCGTTGATCGTACAGCTTCAAGATATCTCGTTGTACTCTTCAGAAAATCCCCGAGTCTACTTCCGTAATTGAACAGACCGTTAGGAAGAAAGATAAGGAAATCCGAGATAATCCCCGGCGGTAGAATTTTTCGACGCTGGTAGAAAATTCCTTGCGTCGTCCTCGTCGGAATTTCAAAGAACATTCGATTGCGGTTAAAGATGCGCGGTTTGTCAGCGCGACTTATGATTATTGCTCTATGCAAACGGTTGTTGAACCTCGTGGATGGAGGTGGGCGTCGACACGACCGCTTATTACATTAACATAAAAATTGTATTTCCAGCGTACCGACCGCGATAGCTGGAACTAGGCTTTAGTACACTTCCTTCGAGTCGTCGACGTCTATTTCTCTGTGTCAGTAGGCCAGCGTGCATACACGAGGTGAACTCGAATACGTAGAATGTCGATTTGCAGAATGGCCGTTTCCCCGTGCCATTATGGCAATAAGAGTCTTAATACCGGCCCGTCTTCGTCAACCGCAAATCGCCTGAATTTACACCACTCGTTTTTAGATTTAGTCCGGTTGCATTCCAAGTGATTCTCGTTTGAATTAATCGAATCTCAAGCCGCGACTGGATCGTGCACCGCGTTTCAGAGACTAATTCTTTTCCTTCGAGGGAATTAATTAAACAGAAGGAAATTGCAGACAGGGAGGATCGCGTGGTATGTACATAGGTTGTTCGAGGAAGTAATGTAATCTCATCAACCCACGAGGCGGTGGCTAACGTTGAATTAACGCAACAGTTTCAGTTTTACCATTTTTTTTTTTTCTCTCCCCGTCAATTTACGTCGTTCAAGTCTACTTTTTTTTAACACTGCGGTTAAAACTCCCTTCCTGGTTTCTCCAGCAAGTTCTTCCTCTTACTTCTGGTTTCACTTGGATTTTACAACTTGGGGAAATTGAAATTTTTTTGCTTGCGTAAAATTTTGAAATTTTCTTTGTTGTATTGTTATATTATTATCATATTATTATTTTGTTTGTTATATTGTTACTATTAAATGTATATATTATAGATATATATTACATAGAATTAAATGTATTACAATATTGTATATATTATAATAGATCATTAAGTTTTTGCAATGTGCACGACTTAAAATTTTCTTTGCTATAGATTATCGTAACGTCATTAATATTTTGTTATTAATGTGTTTCCTTTATCATAAATGTAAAATTTACTTTATTTATGGCATGGTATGTCACAATAATATTGCTTGGTTATTGCTTTTAAGCTTGGTTCACAATGGAATAGATAATAGCTGTCGTTTATTCTTCAGCCTCGTTGTTTTACCATTTTTTAATAGTTTGGACAATATTTAACGACGCCGAACAATAAAAGTTCGCCACGAACAGCACTTGGATGCTAACTTCGGGTAAAGTAGCACGAAAGTTGAGGCAGTTTCTCGCGGGGGAAGCTAATGCTTTTTGTTTTCTTTCAAGCTCCTCCACGTTCTTAAAATAGTTGCTGTTTACACGGTGGCGATCGATATGGAAGATACCTCGCATCCTGTGCATCGGTTCGATTTTAAAGCTGCGTTATGCCAGTATGCTAATCGCGAGATTAGATTGGCATAAACGTTTGTACAATTTCTTAATTATCGTAAAATTTCGTTTCACACGCAACTTATTTTCAGAGATTTGTACGATTCTTTTCCTTTTTTTAGTACAGATATATTCTCTCTCTCTCTCTCTCTCTCTCTCTCTCTCTCTCAAAAGTCATAAATAGAACACTATTTATTTTTAACATTCAGTGTTTAACATGTATATAATACAATTTTCAAACTATGATATCATTTATGTATTAATAATTAACAGCTCACAGAGTCTTCATTTTACACACTGTCATTTGGCATTTCACAAATTTTTTAAAAATTGCTCCGAAACGTTTGAGCACGGTTGTATGTGTGCAAACTAAACGCTTGTGCTCTCCAGTGCAACGCAAACCTTTTCTATTCCTCTGACGCGAGTTTTATATTTTTATTCCGTCGGTAATTCCAGCGTTAGAACTCTCTCAGTGTGCGATATTTCGTTAAAAAATTGAGTGCTGAAACTCTCTCATTTCATTAGCTCGGGAACAGTGTTAAAACTCTCTTACCGTACGATAGTACGATCAAATAATGGCAAAACGCTCTACTAAAAGTCACTCGCCAATCTAAATTGCTACGCGTGTTCTATTTTCCTGTTTTTCAAGTTGCAGTATTTTTCGACGTAGAGAATTCACGTATTCGCGGCGTGCTATCGTGGTAACTCGTTTAATATTTCAATCCGAAGTTCTCGAACGAGTAGCCTGCAACTGTATTCAAAAGCTGAAACGACGTTAAAAACGACAGGAGAGGCTGACGGCTCTCCGAAAGTTTGCGAAAAGACACTTGAACCAGCGTTAAGACGAGTCTCCGGTGTTCAACGTCGCGTGGATTAGCAAACTTATGCGACACCTGATCAAGATCGAGCGATATCACTTCCTGAATCTCCGCTTTTAACTCGCCTCCCTAGATCAATTGTCGAATTAATTCGTTGTCGAGTTATTACAAATCCTGCCGCTTTTTTTTCTCAACTTTTTCACAGTTTCACAGTTCAAGTTTCTGACTTTCAGTCGCAGTTGGGTAAATTTAATTCGAAATCTGGGATGGCGAATCATTTTCACTAATTTCTTTCGTGTTGTTCTCAGTTTAAAACGTGAAGAGTAACTTCATCTCGCGTTCGAATTGGACGAATCCTTTATTAATAATTTTAATTGCATTTCAATTTTATTAATCGTTTCTTATTTTACTTTGTAGTTCGCGAAATATAAAAGGAAGATCATTTGTGCAAATAAACCAGTTCAAAATTATTTCAAGAAAGATATCGAGCCAAATAGATATATTTTTGGAACAATAGTTTTCCAAGCATTTTATTCAAACAATGCCTAAATCGGACTTTTAATTTTACCAGAATGATTCGCAATCGTGGTATATAGTCTGATTTTCAAATTTTTCAATTTTTTTTCCTTTTTTCGAACTTTTTCTACTAATTGTGTCACCTCAATTTTAAAAATCGCGTAATCGAATTTCGATGCTATACGTCTGTCGTGTGTGTGTGTGTGTGTGTGTGTGTGTGTATCGAATTAATGACGTTGCCATGCTAGCTTATATCGTGCACCGCGAATTCTCGCTCGATGATTGAAACGAACCCGTCACAATTAACAATTAGTTTATATTTCCGTTTGAAATGGAAATTTTCCGCCGTTCGAAGCATCACACTGGCGAACATTTGCATTTTGCTTTTCACCATGAACTTCCACGTTCCATCTTCCAAATGTTAATTACGCATTTCGCTTCTTTTTCCAGTCGATTATTTACATCGAGTTTTATTCCCTTTGAGGGAGAAGCGGCTATTTCCCTGGTGGAAAGTATTAAAAAAGTATTTCACAGAAAAATGACAATTTTCATTCGGGATACTTGAGAGTGATACTTTACGATAATTATTTAACGAATATCGTGCTGCACGGCGAACAATAATAATTATCCTGTCAGTATTTTGTGGTTAAAGTTATTATAAACTATATGGTACGAAATGGTAATAATATCTTGACAAATGGTTTGCAGACTGTCGTATGCAAACCGTGTAGCGAATGATAATAATTATAATACCGTCAGCTTTGATATTAATTTATCATCGAATGTGGCTTCTGAGCGTTTGCGTATTCAGTTAAAGAGATATGTATTCGCTTTCATCTGGGAAATGGCAACTGTAATATAAGATTTCATTGTTACGTGATAACGCGAGATCTGTCAGCGATACAAGCAGCAAAGCTTTAGATCCTCTCTAAGGAATATTGAACGATAGAAATTCAAGAAATTCTAACCTTTCATGTTCCAATAAAATGTTGAAAGAAAATCGTAGGGCAAGAAACGACTCGAGTAAAGAGAACTCGTTGCGTAAAGAGAAGGTTCGTATTTTTTCAAATAATAGATTTGGTCGTGAAATGTTTTTAAAGACGTTTGAATTTTTACAGTCTATTTCTCAACTCTTTAAAAAAATCCAATTTAAAACTGCGAAAGTAAGGACATCACGCTACCTATTATTATTTTCCTCTCAATAATAGATGGATTATTACATTATTTCTTTTCTTTCCTTTTTAGCAATTTTTTTCTCTATAAACAGATGCAAGGAAACTATGTATAATAAATAATATCGGCAAGAAGGAGAAAATCTTAAACGATGTCGAATCAATTGGTACAACATAAATATGATATAAAGATGGATTCTAAGATAAATATAAATAGAATATATAAAGATGGACTCTCTTGATCCCTCGTCGTTTCAAGGATCAATCGTATACCTTATCATTGAGAAGGCTTCTGCACTTACGCTCGACAAACGAGACAAACCACAACGTTGAGGGTTTCCTTCACCCATATTATACGGCTAGCGTATGGAAACGATGTGATGCACAATGTAATTCTCGTGGTGTCTACGTTAATTCGCTCGAGCAGACATCGCTGATGCTGATGGTATCCAGAAACGGATACCACGTGATTATCCTCTCGACATATTGTCGGATGTCTCACAGTGTCGGACACTGTGAGTAAACATCTTAAATGAATTCACGATTAATGGACGATCGAGGGTAGAGTAGGATCGAGTGTCCCCTTGAAACTCGTAGTTTGAACAGTAAGGAATAAATAAGACTAGGATGAACATCAAACGTCGTAGATGCCAAACTGATTAGTGTTAAATTCGTTAGTAGTTAGAAACGAAGATTAAAAGTGTGCATTTGATCGTTAAGGGAAATGAGTTTGATCTGGTTTGATTAGGTTTCTCGAAGGTTTGGATATGAACATCAAAGATGTTCGTTGTTGGTGTTAAAATGAAGAACGAGGTTGAATATCTTCTAGAATGACTTAATGTTTGAAATAAATTTCCAATTAACGGACGATTAGAAGTTGAATGGAATCAAATAGAGTTTGAACAGTAAGGAAAATAAGATTCTGATCAAACTAGAATGAACGTCACACGTCATAGGTGGTGAATTAGTTAATGCACTCAGAGATGAAAATTAAAAGTAAAATGGAATTGATTGACCCTTGTTCATAGAGTAGTGGATTTTACCAAAGAAAATGCATGTTTGATGTGAACATCGAATATATCCGTAATGTTGAATTAGAGAACGAGGTTGGATGTTGGATGTTTGGAGGTAGGATTCTTCTAGAATGAACTGAACGTTTGAAATAAATTTCCAATTAACAAACGATTGGAAATTGAACGAGATCGAGTGTTTTTTAAAACACTGACATTGAACAGTAAGAAGAACGAGACTTTGGTTAGATTTCAACGAATATCGAAAATCAAAGATATTTGTAATAATTCAATTATCATAAAGTGAGTGTCATTAGAAATGGAGAACAGAGTTGAGTATCTTCTAGAGCAAGCAAATTTCACCAGTAAATAGCTGGAGACTTCGATCAGACAGTCGATGAATATTGAATATCGGAGATACTAAATCGGTTACCGTTTGTAGTAAAAGGTACAATAAACTGGAGTACGTTTTACCTGCAGTGAAGTGGACTCGATGGACCGATGGTAGTACGAAACTTTCATTGGACACTGATGAACGTCGAATGTTTCAGCTATCGAGTTTATTAGAATTTGTGAAGCTAGTTACAGAGGCCGTTTTAGGGAGATTAAATCACTCGATAATCGAAACGAACGTTACATCTTTCTGGCAATAGATTATCGCTTCATTCTCATTCGTTAATTCCAACTTGCATCGCGATAATCGTCGCAGCACGTTCAAATCGATTCGAAAATAATTTCGAAGAACATCAAGTGTCTTTCTGACGGGATGGAATTTAATTGGAAAGTAGGAGACGAAAGAGTTTGACGAATTATTCGTAGTGATCAAATCGTTTTCTAAAAATTGACATACTCAATTTCTGAATTCGGAAGAAGAAACACGATTCCTCCAAATTGATTAATTCAAACAGTAAAACTCGATCGATCGCGTAGTTAAATGCACGAACAAACAGTCCCATGAGATATTTCCATTGCGTCGATCGCAACGTTCGTGCGTCACAATTACAAATTCATCAAACCCGATCGCGACAATTCGTTCGATCGAGGCGATCGTCTCGTCGAGAAACTTGTCCGGGGGATCCACTCTTCCGGAAAATCCCTCAACGGCCCCCTCGGCTTTAATTTTGTATATACCGCTGAGTCATCGGCACGGCGCGAGAGGGCCGTCACGGTGAAAAAATAATAACAGACGGCGCGGCTCGCCAGCGGAGCAACGCGCAGGGGCGCGCACCGTTTCCCAGTCCCGCAGGAGTCGGCGGGGTGCGCGAAACTTTTCCAAGGGTGCATGGACGATAGTGTCTCGAGCCACCGCCAGGGCGACAGTTGGCGCGCTTGGGCGCGGTAACCAAGGTTACCACGCGCATGGGCAATGACAGGATTCGGGGCATCGGTTGTGGAGCGCACTACGGGGGTGGTTTTTCGCGTTGGCACACCCGGGCGGTTAGCTGGGCGGTGTCTGCAGCCTTCACTTTCCTCCTAAAAATCGAAGGCTACGGAGCTGTGGTGGCCGTGTCTACTTTTCCCTCTCTCTTTCTCCGTCTCTCGTCCCGCTATCTTTTCTTTCATCTGTCGCTGTTTTTCCTCGAACGTCGCGTCCGTTCCTCCGGCCACGTACCACGCCGTGTTTTTGTCGCTCCCCTCTCTTTCCCCTTCCCTCTCCCTCTTTCTCTCTCTCTCTCTCTCACACACACACACTATCTGTTTGTTTCCCCCTTTCTCGAACTGACGACCGGCGGTCCTCTTTTTGTTCCGGCGGAGCGCGGTGACACGTGTCACACGGGGAAAACCAGACGCCACAGACACCGTGGAACACCGTCGGAGCGTGGGTGCACGTGCAGCCTCTGCTGGCGGTTCACGCGCCAAAACAGGAAAAAAGTGAAAGTGCTTCGAGAGAGAGAGAGAGAGAGAGAGGGAGAGCGACGCCTGTCGCGTTGCTTTTCAGACTGGACGCGCTGGTCCGCACGATGATGGACTGATCGGCGAGTCGATCGAGGGAGAGAGGGTTGGCACGCGACCATTCGCCGTGGCAGGATCCACTCGAGTCGGATCGTGGCAGGAAGTCCTTCGGTTCCGCTGCGCCAGTAAAATTCCCCCGGTCACGTGATCATCAACCGGAGGGGTTGCGGAAGAAGGGGAGAGCGGAGCGTGCGGTAGTCGGCGATACTCCGAGGTGACGAGGAGTGCCTCGTGCCGCTACCTCTGTCTCCGTCTCTGTTAATCGCGAGACGAGGAGAGAGACTGGAGAATTCGTGTGTCGAAGCGCCGCGTGCTCGGTCAGTTGAACGCGATGTTCGATCGAGTGGACACGGATCTGTCGCGGGAATGAAGATCGACGAGGGAAGAGTGTACGAGGAGGGAGGAATCCTGTAGGGCGGTAGTAGTGCACGTTCGAAACGATCGGCCGCAAGATGAACGTGACGACGTGGAATCCAGCAAGATTTTCCACTCGGATGGACACTTTCGGCGGTTACCGCGGACGCGCACGGTGCCGTTAATCGATCCGGTCGCGATTGTTTCGCGCAATTATGAGGGCCGAGTGCGAGGCTGGCCAGTGTTCACGAAGGCTCGACCGATGATCGAGCAGATCGTGGACGTTTCGATCGGGGACGTCCGATCGGGGATGGCCTGATTCCCTTCAGCGGGGTAACAAGCGTGGTGGAACCTTGACACTCGCCGGACGGACGAACGGGGGTAGGATCGCTCGATTGCTCGTCGATGTATCGTCCCCAGACACACCACTGCCAGAGAAACGAGTATCAGTTTTGAGTGTTTGTGCGGGGTACGTCGTACGAACTTGGACTTGGACGTGCAGCTAACGAGGAACAGGAGGTATTTTCATCGTGCACGAGCGAGCGGTATGAGCGTTTCTGCATCGATCTCTGTATGTTTCTAGCCGACGATCGTATACGTCACAGGTGTGGCATGGTTTCTCTGTAGACGTTTAACGTCTTCGTCGATGACGAGAGCCTCGAACAACCGATATTCTTCCCTCCGCGTCGCAAACCCTCGATTTTTCTCCGATCCATCGATAACCCCCCCACCCCCACCCGATAATGAAATATTGATACCAAAGTTAATGTCGAGTACCACTTCATGGAACGCGTCCGCTGTATAAATACACGTTCCGCCGCTCTTAAGCCGTCTACGTGATCGCCGGCGTAAATTTCATTGGGTCGCGCTCCACCCCGTGTTCTTTTTCCCACCCCTTGCTGCTGCTCGTTTCTTTTTGCTCGTCGGATTCAGCCCGTGGCCGTGACGAAAATTCTTCAGAGGGTTTTTTAATTCTCCGCCGGAACGCAGCGAAATTAGATGCTATCTGGGCTGGGCAGGCAAAAACGTTCCAACGCGTTTAAAAGCGTTTCGGTGGCAGAGGGTGCTCGTTTTCTTTTCTCTCTTTTCTTTTTTCTTTTTGTAGACGCGAGGCTTTGCTTAGAAACAGCTGGCACGGACGTTGGAATAAATTTGGAGAAACAAGCCGAAATAAAACCCGCGCGAGAGTCGCGAAATATCTCGGTCGCGTTGTGCGTGCGCAATCGTCCTGAGACGAAACGAAACGCGGAACGAAGTTGGCGAGAACCGTCATACACACGGGGGTAGTTAACAACGCGTTTCGTATTAGTTTATCGAGAAACGAACGCAATATCACGGGCTGCGAGCAGCCCGACCGTGAAATCGTTAAATCGCCGAATCGTACTCCATCACCACTGTACATCGCACTCGGCCGGAAGTAGCTACACGCCCGGTTTCAAAGCACTTGACCTCACATGCCACCGCGTGTGTATCTTGCCTATAAATCACCGGCTGAAGAGCCTTTAGGCATCTCAGTCACGCTCCAAAAAACGGTGGCTGAATTTGCATGGCGAAGAAGGGGCAGGGGGAGGAGGTGGTAGGAGGGGGAGGTGTGTGCGGCCTTCGAATTTGCGATTATAATTGGGGATTCGACCGAAAGGGCCGCACCGAGTGAATGGAAACGCGAAAATTTACGAGTCCACCCAGTGCCGAACGTATGTAGGTTCTTTCTTCTCCTTCTTTTTTCTTTTTCCTTTTTGCGGGGTTTCACGACTGCGAGAAAGATATTTAGGTCGACCGAGCTCGAACAATTAGTAGCGGATCCTCGAATTTGCAGCGTTAGACGCAAAAAGCCGGAGAACTATCCGAGCCAACGTGTAGAAAGGATGCTGGACCGTGTTCTCTTCTTCAATTTTCGCGATTCTCGTTGAAGCATTGCGAAAAATTCGTTTCTCAGATGTTTCTTCTAGTGATCCGATACTTGGATGATACCTCGAAATATTTAAGATACTCTGGTTTAAAAGCGTGGAAAGGGTATTACAGCGTACTCGAGTATTTGTTAAATTATTAATTAGTTGTTTTTAATTAGTTAGTTACATGTCTCAAGATTGATAGATATTTTATTTTTGATATTATAATTTTGAATTAATTTTCTTTAATTGAATATTATAATTATACATTATAATTTTGAATTAATTTTCTTTAATTGAATATTTAATTTATGTATATATTGAAGATTGAGTTTAAATTAATGCAGATATATACATAAATTTTTATGTTAGAATACTCCATTACGTTAATTTATGATATCAATGATTTAATTTGACCAATAGTGTAACATGGCACAGATATTTATTATTCGAACGTACGTTTTTCAAAGAATAATTTCTGTTATATGAATCGATATATAATATGTCCGATTAACTTCTAATTCGAAAACTATCCAACTGAAATAAGGGTATCGCAGCGTGTTCGTGTGTTTGTGAAAAATTTAAACGAAAACAGACAAATCAGATTAGTAAATCAATTTCTGGCCGAACAATTCTCAGGCACACCTCGTTCGAAATTAATTTATTTCGCCCTCTCCACCTCGCAGTTGGCGCGCACTTTGTAAAAACATAAATCGAACAAAGCTGGCTACCTCGTGACGCAACTGAAACTTTAATCAAAGGCAGGCGTAACATTCCTCTCGGAAACGAAATCCTCCGCTCGGGAATTCCAATTTCAGGTTTCTTCCACGGGTTTCTTTCGCGGGCAAAAGTCCCTTTTCACTTGTACACAGTGAACTCTACGCGCGCGTAATATCCCATAATATTATACACTCTGACTGTTTCAAATTTCCTTCGAGAAACTTTTGCACCTGCTCGATCGTGAATATATAACGGGAAACGTGCGCGAAACCTCGACGCACGAGTCGCCCCCAAGACGTTCCCATAAATTCAGCTACTCGATCACGGAAATTGCGCGTGTAAAATCATCGAGCGCGCCAAGCGTTACCCTGTCATTTCCCGGCCTTTTCCCATTATCCAGCGCCGCGGTGTAAAAGTACCACGCAAATGTGTGGAGTTATTGCCGCCATTGTTCTCGTCGCACCCAGCGGCGTCTCGTTGCGGGGGCCGCGTCACATTCAGCCCTGTCACGCCGTTTGAACGATAATTTATCACTCCGCCTCTGCTCCATTTTATTAGATTTTACTACGAGGTGAGGTCGAGGCAAGTTGATACAGGGACAGCTTGATACAAATTATCCGGACACTGTATACGTGTAATTCAATGAGGGCGAAATGCGCGACGTGTTCGTTGTTTAACGAACGCGTTGACTGCCACGACACGATCGCCAGTCGGTGATTTCACTCTCGTAAATATTTCGACGAATACGATTTTAGAATAAACAATTTTTAACGATGCAGTAGCAAACTAGACAGTAGTGTAAATCAAAAAATTCATTTTTTTTATCATGCGTGGACAAAATCACGTATAAATTTCAAACTATTTATTACGACAGAGTGTATAATTTTTGGCTTCACAGAGAGAGAGAGCAATGATTTATGTTTACTTCCGGAGATGATATATCATGATTTATTTTAACTTCTAGTTGAATCGCTCGATAGACGAGACAAATGCACTTTGTTAATTCGTTTAGGTTAGGTATAGGTTAGGTTGATACAGACACATTGGCTCACATAAGATACGGCAAAAATATTTTTAATTGCTATTCAAACTTGAAGACTATTACAAATATTTTATTGTTTACTCTAAATTACAATTATGTTACAATCAACGTGACTAATACAGTGGGGAAAAAAGTAACGTTTCTCTCGAAGCAGAATCGCTTTAATTAATTTACACGATAATTGCAAAAATTCGAAAAACGTGTCAACTTGCCCCCCCCCCCATTTTTATCAAATTCGACTCTCCAAAATTTGCGAAATAAAAAAAAAAAAGGAAATATGAACCAACCGCGTTCGAATCGAAAGTTCTTCATAAGCGACGTAGATCAGAGGGGAGTTGCTCGTCGCAGCAGGGATGGATCGCGCATACGTACGCAGTCGAACGTGCGCCGGCTGGCCAGTTTCGCGAACCTTGAAAATTTTCAAATCTCGTTGCGCCATCGGGACGAGACGGATTTAACGGAGTTAACGAGGGTCTAATTAAAAGGTGCATTGATTAAGCACAGACTACGGGCAGTCGGTAAACATCCTTAATGGATCCGTGATTCATTTCAACCCCTCCCCGTCGCGTCGGCCGGCGTCATTACTTCCGCCTCACGTTTTCCCGCTGCGGCCCGGTGTCAGCATTCTTTGTTAAAACGTGAGGGCGAAAAGTCGGTCATGTGACGTCCCTGTGCAAGTTCCTGTCCGCCTTTGTGCCGGAAAGTTAATTAACAGGATTCCCTTCCTGTCCGGCAACCTCGTGCCAGCTTCGAAACAATTTACGTCTCCAGCTTTGTGCGTCGCGCCGGTCGAGAACGAAGGAAGGTCGAGAATATCGTCGAGCGTGGACGCGAGTGAAATTCGTTTGAAATTCGTCTTGGAATATTTAACGATCAAAGTTGTCGAACTCGTGTCCCGATTCTCGAACTTTGTCTCCTTTCCGTCGGCGATATTACGGAACCGAAGGTATCAAAATCGAACGTTTCGTTTCAAATTTGGAACGAGCGGTCGCTTTGAAACATTGAGTACTTCGGGGAGTGCCGATGCTCCGACGTTGACACGGTGCTTCGTTCCTCTCGTTCCTCTGACAGAACTACGATTCATATTTTAAGAATGGATTTATTCAACTTGTGACTTAAGGGTTTCCAAGGCTGGAAAAGTCGGTGTCCGTGCTTCGAAGTCGCCAGCACGCTTCGAGAACTTCGTAGTTAGGTTTGTTCAAATCGTGAGTTAAGGTCTCTCCAGAAGCTGGGTCTATTTAAATTGAAGAGGGACAGTGCTTTGAATCATTGACCAACTTCGAAAAGTCGAAAGGTATTTAATTTTGTTTCTTTCGCTCTGACGAAATTGCGATTTGTAGTTTAAAAATTCATTGCACCGAAACGACGTGGTTCTTTGCGTGCAATTAAGGACTTTGGAGATCGGAGTTCATCTCGACCGCTCTCGAGCAATATCTGTGCTTGCTTGCAAAGGCTTCTTGGACAGAGTCAGTCGTCCGACGATCGCGCCAGCCTCGAGAAATTTCTACGCGAATTACGTACGTTTATTGGAGTGATTCTAAGCAGTTTCGCTTTGATCTGTCAAGGGAGAAACGTGAGTGAGTACATCAGCTATTGCAACTTGAAAAGTGGAGCGTGCAATTGGTGCAGGACGTTAAATATTATTCCAATGATATATATAGATCAACTAACCTGTAGAATTTTTCTTCGTCTTGTATTTCAAGGAATCCAATTTAGATGATCGGTACTGAAATTTAAAAGACTGTTATTCTCATCTTCGTTTCGGTTTTCCTTCATTTTACCTCAAAGAACCCAATTTCGTTCAAGATTAAAGGACTCGTATTCTTCCGTATATATATATATATTTCAAATGCTAAATGTTAAATTTGCACGAGACAGTTTCGTGGTAATTAAAGATCCTGTTCAAGTGACTGACTCGGTTTACTTGACGCCACGTTATATTTACCTACCGTTATATTTAGAATACAACTTGTGGAATGCTGATTCCTGTACGAATCGCAGTTTCCTCACTTTCGCGCACTCGAAACTTGAAGTCTTAACTAAAGTCGTTGGCGTTTAACGTTTAATCGCGTTAAGTTTATTCCGCGACGTGTTATGATCATCTGATGCTTCACTATTGTGTTTCGCCGTTTCATCGTCATAAAAATGTCAAACAAATTGTTCCTAGATTTTTGACTAGAATGAATAAAAGATGAGTAAGTAATCTTTTTTTAAATAAACAAGGTCTTGGCTAGCACGATGATTTTCCTCTTACTTTCGTTCTTATCGATATCTCAGCATAGATTTTACGATCTACTTTTGTACGATCAACAAATTCTAGGATTGTCCTGAAACCATTCCCCTAAACAATTCCACGTGATTCTTGTACACAGTTCTTTCCTTTTAGATTCAATTAGAACCGCTGTCGGTATCAACATATCATCATGCAAACAAAGTTAAACCAGTTAGGTCACTAATTGTTAGGTCTTTTCATTTTAGCGATCACAAATGGACAGAATACCTTGCCTCTTTGCCTTGTTCTGTTAGACACTTGTTTAATTGAAAGGAAAATTATTCAAGCTGATCAGTTCCTCTCAAAAATTTTTCAAATAATTCCATCCTTTGTTTCATCCAGCAGTCACTCTACGATACAGTATGTATTATTCGTACAACAATGTTTGTTTCGTTAAGGCAAAAGTTTTAATTGGAAGAAAGATGGAAGTTAATCAGTTCCTTTGGAAGGTTTCTCAGATAATTTTATTGCTTGATCGTTTTGCTTTTAATAAAAGATGTTGATGTTCGTTATTCTCGAGACTCTTTTATCAAGATTGTAAATGTAAAAGTTCCATGTTTCCCCGTTTTAGCATCCTTAACGCAAAGTTACCACAACGCACACAAAATCTCATAGCGGATATTAAATTAAACGCGTGTTGTTTATAGAACCAATTTGGCTTGCGTGTCTTGTCAAAAAGTTAATCGAGTATATTTACTAGTAAAGAAAGTGAAACGGGGATTCTCGTGTTCAAGAAATTAATGAAATTTCGCAATTTACTTTCACGTGGAAGAAAGGTGAAGATGATTGTTCCTAAAAGCAACGTGTCTTTCGTTTGACAATCGCTGAAACGGTCCCGTGCAAAGAATCACGAAATCTCATTTCCTTCGAATTAGAATTCTCGAACGTGTGAAATGCCTCATTCGCGGCTGCGAAAATCACGCGTTTCCCTTTCGTGTCTTTCCTTTCACAGCACGCGTTTTTCGTTCCCATTGTTCCTCAAAGACAGCCTTTTGTAAAACGTGTACTGTTGTAGCGCGCGTTCCGGAAATCTCTCTCTCTCTCTCTCTCTCTCTCTCTCAGTTTCGTCGCACCTAGACGAATAAAGGGTACGAGAAGCGTCTTTGACTCGAGGAAAATTAAGATTTCCTCGCGACCAAGGAACAATGCGTCACCAGCGTGGCGCCATTGATTAATCTTCCCGATGGAGAGGCGTCATCGATCTTGCGCACACGTGGCCCTTTGTACCTCGCTCTTTGATCTTCCCTTGTTCCTTTTTCGCCGAATTCGTCGCGTAGGTCCTCCATCGGCTATCGAACTCTTCGTTTCCCCCTTTTTCACTCTTCAAAACTTCTCGCCTCGTTCACTCACGATCGTCTCCTGATGATTTACGAATTAGTTGCCTTTGTTCTTCTCTTTCTTCCGTCGATTTCACTGCACGATCTCGTAGGTGTTCGTGGAGCGAATTCTACAGAGTAGAAATGTGGGATTTTCCACGAAAACCGAAGGATTTGATTCAGGATTTAGGGTTTTATCAGGTGCAACGCTAATGCAACGAAAATTAGCGATTGGTTGATTTGGGTCACGTGATTCGCGAGAGGGCGTGGGGTAAACCTCGAGTGGAAGTGGCGTTGTCTGGTACTGAGCGATCGCGCCTGTAATTTGTTTTCTATCGATTCAAATGTCTGCATATCAATAAAATTTTATGGCAAAGAAGTCGTCTTCATTTCCTAGTCGGAACAGTTGCTTCTGGGCCTGCAAATTGGGTGGATGCAAATTTGAAAAAAGAAAACGAAGGTGTTTTAATATTTACGGGTTAACGTCTCCTCTTTGAAGCTTAATTCGCGTATATCGCGTGTGAATGATCGTTCGCTTGAACGTCGTTCCCATCTCGTCGGTACAAATATTAACCCGCACCACTTCAGCCGGCAGTAACACTGCAAAACGCGAGCCAGCCTTGCACTGTAACCGACAGTATTGCACGAATGATAAGGGTTGAAATACGCTGCCACAAAGTCATGGAAATTCATAACTCAACTGTGGATGAAAATAACTTAATTTGATCATGGTTTAATGAAAAATTTCTTACTATAAAAGTTGTTACAATAAAATTTAAATATCCTAGAATTGATGAAATTCCTGTTATATGAATTGAAAAAATTGTAAAATCAACTGATGGAGATGAATGATGTAAATATAATGATAATGTGGTAAATTGTTCATCCAGTTCCTCTATTATTAAAAAATAAATTATTTAATAATAATAATAATAATAATAATAATGATGATGATGATGATGATGATGATGATGATGATGATGATGATGATGATGATGATGATGATGATAGTGGAAGTAATCAAAATCTAATATTAATGGAATTAAAAAATTTCCAAATCCTACAATTATAAATGGATTTCTGTTTCTTTAGTACACAACTTTCTACTTATCTAGTACTATTCACAGAGCTGTGGGTTATGAATAAACAATTTCGCAATTTATTCACAATAAACTTTGCTACACACACTTTTGTATTTACCTATTATGTAAAATTATTATCGTATCATTTCATATCGTATAAAATATTTATTTCATATGTCTGTTATCATTATGTATCATCATATAATTTTCTGAAAAAAAAAAAAAAATACATCCAATTTCGAATTCACCTCAGACCAATTATTAGCACCGTATCGATCTAACACTATCTTTTTGACTGCAAATTAACTCTCTTACAACCAAGTGGTAAGTCTGAGGTATCTCTCTCTTCGAAAAAAATTTGTCGTAGCGTAATCTTGACGCGTCCGAGCAATGTAGCTGGCTCTCGTTTCGGATGATATGAATCGAGACACAGCCAATAAACGGGTAAACGCGTGCTCTGTTTGCGTGTCACGCGTCACGCTGGATTAACTGGTACCGTGTGATAAGGAAACTAATATTTGACGCGTTTAACCGGAAGCTGATAAGCCCCAACCCCGCTCTTGAAAATCCATGAAAATCGTCGCGTCACCGCGAATACCCGACAAAAGCCGCGGTTCTCAGAGGATGTTCGCTCCCGCTTGTAACGCGATCACAATCTTGTCGAATCTTTTCCGGCAATTGGTACTCTTTCTAACGTTCATACATTTCTGTTTCTAACAGTTGATGCTTGCTTGCTCTCGTTTCCATGACGTGAACACTGTGCATTGTGTAATGAACGCAAACATTTATTGAAATACTAGGTAAACGCGTGTTTGATTGGTCCAGGAACTTGTCACTTGCCTTCATCTTCTCTCTGTGAAATTTGCTCGCCAGCTCGCGAAGTGTTTTCAATTCGCAATCGCGCACGCGAATTCTTTCAACCGTTTCTGAGATCGTTTGCGAGCCGGAACGAGCTCCGAAACGATAGAAGATGAAAGGAGAATTCGACGAGTTACAATTGCTCTTTTACGATTTCAAAGTCAGCTCTCAGCTCTCAACTAACAAAAATTTTTCTCACACGTTAAATGATATTTTTGTATTTTCGTGCGAAAGCAGCGAGCTATTTGCACGTGAAAATGTGCGATTTAAAAAAAAAACACTCCAATCTCGATTTCTTTGAATTAAGTACAATAAATTTCGTAAAATTTAGATTGAAATAATCTTGCAAACACCTCTAAAGATCCGTAGACGTATAAAATTGTAGTTCTCGTCTAAAATGGTAAAGGTGGCTTGACAGTTACATTTTGAATCACTTTCAAAGCAGGGAACGTTCGAAATTTTTTAATTTTGGCAAATGAAATTGTTTTCTGTCTTCTGCTATTTGCGTAACATCTCCGTCTGCCTCGATGCTTTATTATAGTTTCGCGAGACGCGCGCATTTCAGGAACAAAGTGACGCGTTGCAATTAAAGCGAAAGCTTCGTCTCGTTCCATGTTAAACTCCTGTCGTTTGTGCATTGGACGTGAAATATTTGTTTCAAACGCGTTCCGCTTGTTTTGTCGTTTTCGACGCACATTCTGTTCGAGTTATCGATACATCCAACGCGCGTGAAACAGTCGATAATGTATATGCTATGAACGATAGACATTAACAGTAAATTCAATGAGAAATTGGCGGAAAAATGGCACACTTTTGTTTGCGAATTTTTTCTACTTCCGTTGCTAACAAATCATTTCCGCACAATACTTATTTATTTACACATCGCAGATATTCCTTTATTTCTACCGAGTGTATTTGTAGCTTTTTACAAAATTTCGCTAATCTATTATTTCATTTATATCGCGTATTTAATTCGACGCGCGTTACAAAATTTCGTGTTCGGGTAAATTCGACGTGTACGCAACAAACGTTTCAATCGGATTTATTTGTTGTGCTTTCAAGCAAAAACTCAAAATATAAATCTTGAATTTTTTATTTTGCTCTTTTTTTTTTTTGGTTACGAGACTAAAAAACCGTACATTTCGTACAAAATAATAAATTTCGACAAATATTACTAGATTGTGGTCGTCTTAACAAACGGAGAATTCGCTACAAATCATTGAACTATAAAAAATATCTATTTGATATTGTAACTTTCCCTTTCCTTTGTTAAAAAAGGAAAAGGGACGTGCGAAGCAATTGTCAGAAACGTGATTCTGAGACATCGAGGGTAAACATTTCGATTACGGTTCACGCGCGAGAGGTAAATTTTCTGAAAGGTAGGGAACGGGAGGGTCGATCGAATTCTGGAATTATTTTCATTCGTGCTTGGCCAGTTCGAGATGTCGTTCGCGAGGGCACGGGACGAATTCTAATTTGGCGGAAAGCCGAAATTACCTTTTGGCAGATATCTCAACACCTCGTTAATGGAACGGACAGTTATTAACAAATGGGGGCAATTGATTGCTGCCTCCTAACGAGCGTTCCCTGGATACTTCTAAACTGCCAGAAAAAATCGGTCGCAATACTTTGTCGCAATCTCGAATTAAGAAATTGCTGAAACTACATATTTTTTCCATTATTGTAAAAATTAATTCTTTCATCTTTTTAACAACGTGCAGCAGAGCATAAAACCTCCGAGTACAGAGTGAAGAAAATTGATTCCCTTTGTCACACAAGAAATAATGTCAGAAAATCGAAACGTTTCGATTTTCTAAATTAATGTGTAATTTTTCCGGAAAAGTTTCCTCTGCACTTTGAGACGAATATCCTCATCTTTTGTAAAGTTAAAATTAAAGTTGTAACAAGTTTTTGAGACATCATTTTCAAATACGTGCGTCTGTTCATCTTCTTGCTGACAGGACTCTGACGTGAACGTCAGAACGTGAAGAGTCGAGCGGGAATGAATTTGAAGTGAACGGCGTGGCGGGGTGGGCCGAAAACGGAGAGAAGAGTGGATGAATTTGATATTTCGATGCTTCAGCGTCGACCCCTCAGCGACACTCGGTGATTAACGGTCCGCCGTAATTTTCCCCCGGAGAGTGATAAAATTTTTAATTGCGCCCTCGCCCAGACGAGTGTCTTCCTTTCGTTCAGGGTGTAGTTTCACTTCTCGGAGGAGCCTTGCGGTTTTACATTACTCGTCTTTCTCAAAGAGAGAGAGAAATAAGGAAGGTAAAGAAATTGGAAATACTTGATTAATATTTCATTTTGCTATCTATATATTTACCAATCCGTCATTCTCCAATTTATTTTCTACATTTGAATTAAAATTGAATTATTGTTCCATCGCTGCTCGATGTTATTTCTTATAACGTTAAGACCACCACATTTCAAAATTTGTTTGAAAATGGAACGCGTTTCCCCCGTGGAAAACGTAGAAATGAAAAACACGGCGAGCGCTCGAGGTCTCGAATTTACGGTGACTCAAGCTGCGCGATAAATTATGGTACGAAGGATGCACGGGCAGGGTGGCTCGTCTAACGTTACGGGAGAAACACGCCATCTCCGTTGTTTTCAACGATAGGGGAGGGAACGTTTTAAATGAAAGATGCGATCCGTAATTGTTTACCGCTGAGATGAACGAAATCTATCGCGGCCTCGTGGCACTCCATTTCCGCGCGTTGCCAGGAAAATGGTACCTAAAGGGTGGATCATTAAGCACAGATTACCGAAAACTTCCTGTTCACTCTTTCTCCTTCGTGTACGAGCAATTTCTCCAATTAATTGACTAAATATTTTCCCAATTAAAGCATCGACCACGGAATCGGATTTAACCATTTAAGAAATAGCGGCAAGTGACAACTTTCGTTGCAATTAAAACTGAAACGTGATAAAACGGTACGTCTGTTTATTGCGCGGCTTTAGCAAGTTCTCGTCAAAGAAAAGTTTCGAGCAAACTTCTCCCGAGGTAGTCCTACACAGACGCTTCCTACTCGCGTTATGATACGGTTATCTACGTATTCCTCATCCTCGAGAACGCTCGCTGGGTGGTGTATACGAAAGTTTACACTGACGCGTCAATTATTCCAGTACAACGGAGGCGGGTGTACGTTTTCGTTTGAAGCGTTCTCCTGAAAACCGGAAGAGTTCTCCTTTGAAAAACTTCTTCAACCACGGAGCTCTCGGATTGTTATATCATCCTAACGAAAGCGTTGCAACTTTTTTCTGACGAACTTTGCGAAACAACTTGAATCCTTGGAGACTTCATCTCTACACTTTCTTATGTTTTCAATTCACGGTCAGAAAAGTAATGATATTATTAACAAATGTACTATTCCTGACAATGAGCTAAGTTAAAGAGTCGAGCATAAGCGGTCGGGAACATTGAAATTTCCTGTTCACGGATTTTAATTGATTAATTTTATTTTCACGTGCAATTGCGTTTTGTAATTGAAACAAGAAGAGCATTAAAGCCAGGAGTGTAAAATTAGCTAGGAATCGAGATTTCGGATCAGCATTAATTAAGTCCAACTATCCCACCGACTGAGACATGCTTGTATACTGATTGTTCAATTTTGCACGACCTAAATTCCTTTTGTCTATAAGAGGAAGCTATTACAGTTCGCTGTAACTTTCTGACGCCTCCGAATAAGATGAAGTATTCGTCGCTGAGTTTTATTTAATTTCTCCAATTCTCCGAAATATCAGAGCTCATTGCAATTTGAAATTGACAGAATCGCGAGCAAATCGCGCAACAAGATCGTGCGGGAGGAGTCGAAATTCGCGACGAATCGCCAAAGAAAATTTGCTGGCAATCCACCGTGTTACAGCGTTACTTGTTCGGTCTCCCGTTGAAACGTGGCGAACAGGCGAAATTAATGAGATGTCTGATTTGCGCTCCAACGGAAATTCGAATAATTGCGTCCACTCGCGGCCGTGTTTCGCCCCGTTCGTCATTAAAACCTGTCAAGTCGTCGTTTTGCATTCTGTCTGCAATTACGCGACCGATCCTCCCCCTCCCCCTCTTTCCACCTGCTCTTTTACGGCTGCCGATCGCTCGCTTATTAAACGCTCTAATGCCGACAGCCTCCATGTTCGCGCCAGCCGTGAAATCGACGATTGAGCGCCGTTTAATTGGAATTTTTTCAAACGCCAAATCGACGCGAAAACGAGGAGGCGAATTTCGAAAATGTCCGGGGCAACAGTTTCGCTCGGAAACGAAATTGAAATGCGGGAAGGTGGTCGAGAACGGTTGATTCCGATTGATTAATTGCGCGAGCTTGAGCTTTTACCTCTTTAAAGGACTCATTCTTCATTGGCTCGAGTGCAATTGTACGAAAATTCGAAAGTTTTCTCATTCAGGGTGTTAGGTCGGATTCCGCGGGGAATTAAAAGTAATGGCGGAGGATGTTCCTCGATCGTTTCCGGAGCGAAGCAAAAATCGTGTTGTGCGAGATTGGACGTTTTTTTTTTTTGACCATTGAATTTCGAAAGTTTGGAAAACAACAGATACTTGCTTCTTTCTCGACAAAATTTAAGAGAGAAAGCAATTGAAAAGGGTCAACGCGGCGAGTTTTCTGTTGTTCGAAAGTGTACAAATCTCGAGCGAGACGCCGAAATGTGTGGCAGAAGTTGGCAGCCAGACGTTTAGAAAATTTCTCTCTAGGGAATAATTGTCTCTCTTCTTTCTAATATCCTCAAGACGTGTGAAATTCCAAGCAAATACCCCGTGAAGCTCGTCTCATTAAAAAGTGTGCGGCAAGTTAAAAAGAATTTCCATCGGATCTCTTAAATTTTAATGAGTCTTCCCCTTGTTTTCAACTTGCGAGGAGGAATTTGATTCTGGCCGTTCCAGGGGGACTGGGGGGGCGATTAAAGAATGCATAAATAAGGGAACTCCTGGAAATTCAGGCGAGAAACTCGCCGCCGTTGAAATTTAACGCGACGAAATTAAACATTACTCGCCGATAAAGCTGGGAGCAAAAAAAAAAAAAACATCACCGTTCTGACATGAACAGATTTCACGAGTGTGAAAGGAAAGGGGATCCTATCCTACAGAGAAATGGATCGAATGGTCATCGCCGATGCTAATGGCTCTGTTCTGCTGTCGGATTCATTGCAATATTCAATTTTATAAATCATATAGGAAAAAGAATCGATATTCAGACATTATAACATAAAATTCCACGTTCCACGTATGTACGTACGTATATATCGATAACAGTTACTGTTCCGTTTCATGAATACTGCAGAATATTAATATCACGGCTTGCATTTAACTTTAACACGTTTTAATTCTACAATGGCATTAATTTTACAACAGACTGGTATTATAACATTTACCGAAGTTTGTATATTTTTAAATAGGTACATGCAACTATTTCTCCATCGTCTAAATATTTTGGATATATATTTTGTATATTTTTACTAAATATCTCGCATGCTTATATTAATATATTGTAATACATATGTCTCTGTACTTAAATTTAATATTTTACGAATGCATAAATGCACAAGTCCACTTTAATTCCAGTTTAATTTAATTACAATTTCACTTAAATTTTATTAATACATTTCCTTCCATCTTTAAATTAAAAAGTAAAATGATTACCAAGTAGAAGTATCTCCTTTCAAGAAATTATAAAATTCTCCAATAAACGGTCTGTAAAGTGTTAATACATTATCGCGTGGAATTTTAAAAATGTTATTATCTGCGACTGAATTATTAAATTACCACTCATACAATACATGTAATTACACGAATTGAACTATACGAGTACTGAAAATATTGAAAAATGAAAAATGTAGTAAGA
>KQ435828.1:1513031-1537146 GCA_001276565.1 Melipona quadrifasciata | reverse complement strand
CGCTTGATAGGTTCCCGTAATTACCAATTAACGTGGAATTACACGGGGCAACGGTCCCTGTCAGCCGGCCCGACGAAAATCTCAATAATTAGCTTCGTTGTGATTCTGACGCTCCAGATCCTCGCACGAAATTATATCGAGCGTCGGCTTAATTGAGGGCCGCGTAATTACTTCCAGCCAATCTTATCGGTGTCTCGCGGCGGACGTGCTCGATTTTACCGGCTACAACTTTCGTAGCGCGAGCTGTTTCTCGCCGATTTGAAAGTCGGTCTCTCGCGGCAGACTGAGTTCTTGTCCGGCGGGCATCTTCCTGTTTCTTCGTTTCCGCGCGTTTCTCTAGCGACGAAATGTAAACGAGAAGATTAAAATGCGCGTGTCGTTTTGAGTAGAATCACGATGTCAGTCCTGTGAAATATCCGTCTTTCGCCATAATCTTTCGCAAGGCTGATTGTAAGATTAGTTTCACTCTGGTTCGACTACCTCGTATCTCGAGTCTTCCATGTATAAATATTCACTTTTTGATCTAATTATTATTATTCCACGAGACTGCTTGAGAAATTGACAGCATCATGCAAGATTCGAGGATTTTCGGACCAGAGTGTGTCTACTTTGTAATTAGTCTCGAGAAAGATTAATTTCAATGACTGCGATGCAATGAACTTTCCAACAAAATTAATGTAAAACGAACTGTGATTCGAGATTCGAGATTATTGAACCAGAGATTTCCGAATGTTTGATCTACTCTATTGTATAAGATATACCACAGTCATTTTTGGCGAATTTTGGTCAGATTCTAGATTAATGATTTTGACACTATCCGCATGACTAAAATACAAAATTTCCACCAGAGATATTAAAGTAAAAGGAAAATAAAAATAAAACAATTGTACAATACGGTAGACGTTTATTTATATATTTCATTTGTACAAAATCATTTAAAAATATACTGTTTTACATCTATAAAAACAAAAATTATAAATTGGTCATTTTGTCCAGTTTGGTAGGTCTCCAATGTTACTCACTATTTATATTCTTTGAATAATTTTCAAAAATGATATGGTGTCAATAGTGATTATTATCTTCCAATCGACCTAGAATGTCAATGACACAATCTCGATGAGTGCTTTCAATTTGTCAATTTGTATGTAATGACTTTGAGTGATTTTCAACTAATTTTGAATGCCAATAACATATCCCTCATCACTCTTGAAATTATCTTGAGTTTTAATGTTGAAATATCAAAAATATCAAAAAAAAAAAACAAAGATAATAATTTTTTCAAGTTTTAATCTCTTTATTTTAGAAGAAATTATTTTATCTCTATTTAAAAAAAAAGTGTTTCTAGTGATTCGCGTATATATATATATATATACACACACCAGATATCTGCACATTTCACGAATATTTTTCGTTAATACAAACATACCTCGTTTTAAACAAAGAAAAAAAATCCGGTTTCAGCGAACGTACATTTTTTTTGAAAAGTGTAGAATGTTTCTGGATGACCTATTACGCTAATTTTTTTCTCCGAAGCTACATTTCAGTAAAAAAAAGAAGAGAAAAGAGCGTCATTTGAATGACGACCACCGTTGACAAAATCCTCCGTGAAGCTGTAATATCAAAATGAAAGGGTATAATTAAAAGAGACGGTGTAAACCAGAAGCCTGCTAGTCACGTCATTTTCTTGTTTGCAATTATCCTTTGTACTTTCGTACGCAACGTCAATGCCGAAAACATTTTTCAGCGAAACGTAGCTTCGTTCAGCTAAAACAATTTGTTCGAGGCTCCATCAACGACAGAAGGCGACTTTCTAAAAACGAAAAAAAAAAATGAAACAACCATCTACAACGTTTCTACTTTCTTTCTTTTCAGTGTCTTCCGAAAATATTAGTTGTCTCGTCCGCACGAAGGCGAAAGCGATCCTCCTCGACAACCGAATTCCTCTCGTTATCGCGAACCACCGCCAGCGTGAAATCAAATTTCGTCTTCCTTTGTTGAAACATATTAACAAGTTGTAGCTTAAGTAATAACCTATACACGTATATCTTGTAAAAGGAAAAAAAGAAAAATTTGGCAAAGCGTCGTCGACAGTCTCGAAATTATCGGTGTACAAACGATCGGATATCGAACGATGACGCGCAAGAAGCAGTGGAAATCGAACCTGATCGGCTGCTGAAAGATTCGAGTTGAACGATCATTCTCCACGTTGTGGAATCAGAGTACAACAATTTTCAATCTCATCTCGCGATATATTTCATCCTTCTTGGACGATGGCTAGAGTACGGAAAAAAAATGATCGAGAGGCTCGAATGACCTTCGACGAGCGTCGTTAAGGAAAGAGATTAGCTTCCCCACAAGTCAGTAACCGGTGCAAATCCAAATTTCGCACCCGACGAGAATACGCTGGCAATCGAGAGAATTCGCAGCCACGTTCCCTGTAGACACCGATCGGAGACGATTACGATGGCTACGTTCGATCGATCTTGAACCGGAAGAACCGTGGAGCAGAGACGAGAACCACCGCAAGGTTCGAGGAGGAAAAATGCGAGCGGAGCTCCTTCTGATCCTCGGCGCGCTCGTGATCTCCGGCGATTGCGGCCGGGGGCCGATCGGCGAGTCGGTGGTTCACGAGTCGTCGAGGCGGCGCAATGGATCGCTGCCGAAGATGACGATCGGGCTGGTGGTGCCGCACACCAACTTCGGCGTGCGCGAGTACACGAAGGCGGTGAACCGTACGGTCGGCAGCCTGCGCAAGAGCTACAGGACGAAAGGCCACGGCAAGTACAGCTTCCTGGATAAGTACGACTTCACGCAGAACTCGGTCCGACTGAGCATGATGACGCTCACACCGAGTCCAACAGGTACCACCGCACGAATAAATTGAACAAACGGCGGGCGACTCCTCGAATAACGCGATGCCTCTTCGTTCTCGGTCTCCTCCTTTGTAATTGTTAATTGGCAAAGTCGAGATTTTCCCGTTTTAAATTAATATTCGGATTTTCGTTAAATTGCGAAGTGGAAGTTTAATGGATAATTGGTACGATTGTACAGATGCATCGCAGGTTTCGAGCCTGGTTTTGTTACAGGTTCGAATAACAGAACCAATTGATCGTGCTATTCGAGGATTGTCCTTATTTCGTTTTATTCACGTTGATGTGTTGTGTACAAATTTACAATTGATTAAAAGCCTGACTCTCGACTGATGAAACGAAGTACAGCTAATGATAAAATTCGTACTGACACCAAACAGTTTTTCAAACGAAAAATTCAATTTTTCTTTTCTCTTATTCATCCTGTTTTTCAACTTTTTTTAATCGCTTTTTTCAATACACTTGACAGAAAGAAGAATATTTTATTTTATTAGTTGAAATATATATCGAGTACACAAATTTCAAGTGAAATGTTACAGTGTTTACAGTTTTTCAACTATTAACTAAAACTTGATCAGTCTTTCTAGTGAAAGATTTATTTTAAGAACAAATGTTAATTTGCAAATGTAATTGATTTTAATACATTAACGTATTTCTACTGTTAGTCTGATTAAGAACTGTCTTTCGCTACTTGTCTGTTTAGCAACAGATGTTTATTACCATATGGCGGACTTGTACTACTTACGTGATCTGCCGCTGGTATATTCTCTTTGTTTGACTAACACCTGTTCTATTTACGACGGATATTTACCACGCTTCTACCAAATGATTTACCTGCACTACTTGTTCGATCGGTGTAGGCAGATCTATTTTACTTGGTTTAATAATAGTTGGACTGTTCTACTTATTAAAAATATACCCTTCGAAAGAATGATTGACTCGTACTACCTGTTTCACCCGTCAATAATTTTACGTAGATAAATCTTGTTTTATTCGTTCAACAATAACGGAAAATGAAGTGAAATTGAAAGATGTAAAATATCCAGTGCAAGAGTAATTACTTACAGACGAAGCAAGTCTTAATTCAAACTCGTGTTTCTTCAGTCACGTTCGTAAACATATAAACTCGCATACAAAATCCGCGATTCGCTTACAAATGACAAATAGATTTGCAGGATTTTTATGCAAATTCAATTTCTTATAAATATAATCAAAGTAATAGAAAATTGTTTCACCTGTCAAATATTATAAATAGTATCATACTTCGAGTATTTTGTATATATCGAGTATGCCCAATGAGTGCATTCATCTTAAAATTTCTCATATGTGTACTCTGGTTAAAATAAATGCTATTTGTAATATGTAATACATGCAATTACTGACAATTTTCAAGTCTTCGAGTCTTGAGAAATCACGGTAGATTCTGTCACCGAAACTTTTCTCAGTCAGTCAATAACCTATCGGTATCTTCTCTCGAAAACAACAGAAAAGAGAAGCTCGCCGTGGAGCCGAACAAATCGCAATATTTCCGCGCAACGAAAGCAAAAACAGGAAAATATTGCCGCGTTCATATTGCCCTTGGCGGCACGCGACTGCAAAAAAAAAAAAAAAAAAAGAAGAACGCTGTTTCTTCCTTTCGCCAGGACGTCGAAATTAATGTTCTCGTTCCTCCGAAAGTCTCCGCATCGGTCAATATGTACGGCTTAACGTTCGCTCGCACCAATCCTCCCACCGCGGCCTCGTCTTTCGCTCACGTGTGCAAACGCGCGCCATGCCCGTATTACCCTATGAAGGGCGAACGTGACCGGAAAACACGAATGCTCGAGTGAGAAATACCTCCTCTCTGATTCTCAGAATAAGCCGACTTTATCTTCCGCGTTTTCTTCGCGCAGACACCGCAACACTCGAACGCGATCCTGTGTTTAACGCCTGATAACACTACGTATCAAAACGAACGAAAAGAAGGTCGGAGCAAACACATTCACGATTCATCGAGTTTGTAATTTTGAAATTTTCAGACACAGTGATGGCTGATAGAAAGTTTAAAGAGTAAAAGGAAAGGAGATACTGAGAACCACATAATAGGAGAATGTCTGTTTATTTAAATGTTTTTATTAGCTCTTTAGATACTGCAGTAATCCTGTTTCTTATTAAAAATCTGTATTTAAACTGTCGATTATCTTTAAGTTTTCATATTTTGCTCAACATATCGTTCGATTCTGACGCAGAGAAAATGTTCAATATAAATTTTACTCATACACTGCACGTACACGAAGCATGAATTTCAAACTATCTTTTGTCCTTTCTTTTATTCATTTCTGACGATTCGTTTTGGACAAAGAATGTATGGATAAAAGTGATGTTCGTATATTTCTCATTTCAATTGCCTCTGTGAAATTTTTCGCACTTTGCTCGTCGATGGTTTTGGAATTGACAGCGTCAGAGTATACATACGTAGCAACGTGATGTTTAGCAGGCTCGCGATTAATGCTGTTTACTATCTACGCATTCGCTTCGACGCGTTACATCGGTGCAGCGTCAGCATTGTTTCGATACATACTCCAGCAAGAAATTTGTCAGTCTAGTTTCAAAGCGAGTATTGAAAACGCGGAGGAACAAATGGAACTGAATTCACTTTACATCGCGTAGACAATTGTTTCACGAGGAGTACATTAACATAATCGAATTTGAATAATTTTTATAATTCTCAAGAAAAATTATTATTAAATGAAGCTTGGATAGAAAATTATTTCATATATTTCGAAATAATCCCTAGGACAAGTCATAAACATGCCGGATATTCATACAAATTCCTATTTTTGTAAACATAACCTATAAAACAAACCATTATTTTTAGAACAGAAAATTATTGCATCTGTTGAAGGTTATTATTACCATTAAAGGAGATATTTTATACTTATAATTCGAAAGATTATATGCATTCTACGCTTTTTGAATCTCGAATTTTTCACAAATGAATAAAAATCCGCAGTCATGGACGTCGGTCGCCATTTTGTCAGTCGTTCGTTCGTTGACGAGAATGACGAACAAATGGAATAAATAGGTTCGATTTAGTGTTTGATCGATCAATCGCGTTTCTTGCACGGGTTTGCGACTGATGGATCGTTGTTTGAAACTTCAGGGGCACGCGCGTATATTGCAAACATTTTTGGCAGCATTCCCTCCGAATATATTAGCATCGGTGATGGATTTGTTATTCGGCGCGATAGTTTTTGGAACGCGATTGCTGCTACTGTTCTTGTTTCTTGCGAGTTATCGATGATATGTAGGAGTTGGAAAGTTGGAGGTTGAATAAAAATGAAGGAAGCGTAACTACCCAGTATCGTGTCGTTCCAGATTTCCTAACGAATTATTGGCAAGATTATTCGGCGAATTTACATTTTCGTTTTGGCGGGGCACGATTATTTTTAAAAATAACCTTCCTTCCTGTTATTCATAGATTCAATCGAAAATTGAAAATTGTAGATTTAGAATTTTTAATACACGAAAAACTACAATATTTGATAATTAGAGTTGAAGAAATTTGGAAATCGCATATGTTTTTTGCGTGATTAAAATTTGGTTAGAAAATAAAAATTTTATTTGCGTATAATTTTCTTTATTTATATATTTCATTTTATCATTTCATTTGTTTCTGTCGTTGAACAATTTTAAATGTGATGACGATTTTTGGAAATAATTTTTCTGTTTGTTACCGATGAATTTAGAAGTAAGATTAGAATCTTAGAATACTACTGTTTTATTCGTTTTTATTGGATTAGGTCGTTTCTATTACGTAGAGAATTTACACTAATTTAAATTGAGAATTCAAAAGTAATTTTTAAAATTATTCGTACTAACATCCGTCTTTCGTTCGAAATGTTATACCACGTTTAAACAGACACATCTTCCCGTTTTTAAAGCGGGCTTTCAGTTATACGAGAATAAAGAGAGTAAACGCGTGTGCAAAAGGATTCTCTATTCTCGAAAGTGTTTATTCTTCGTAGTTTAAATACCATCCTTTGTGCTTGAAATGTAATCTTCACTGCTGTGTTGTGAACTTTTTCGCTCTTCCTTTAAACACTACATTTGAACAACTCCAACAGTTACATTTAATCACTCCACAGAAGAATTATTTTTTATTCAACTAAGAATAACTCGTCTACACAGTGTACAATTGCTCAAACGAAAAATATCAATTTTCTCGCGAAAGTAATTAACATTTACGTTAATACTTGAAGTATGCTTACATCGTTCTTTGTTGCCAATCTCTTATTGACGGATCGAGTATTCGCCAATTAAACAATTAAGTCACCGTTCACTCTCATACGTACGGTGTAGAGTTAATTGATCGAAATTAAGCTTCTTTCTTCATTGCGAGTCACGTGCACGATAGTGCACTTTTCACATGCTAAATCGACGTGAGAAATCCTTGAAAATTCTCATCTTAGTGATAGATGAAAATAAAGTGGAATGAGTAGAAACACTTTAAAACGTAGAAAATTTTTAAATATAGAGATGATAAAAACTTGAGGAATTTTTTTCATAAAATTATTAACAATTGAAAACGAAATGCAATTTGGCACAAAAGATCACGTATAAGAAACGAATTAAGACTTCTGTCTCTCGGATGCAATTCTTCGCTCAATAATTTTATTGTTGCAAGTGTTGCTTCTGTTTTAAAATTTGAAAAATTGGACGACACTATGCGACAAGGAATTTGTTGATACATTAACGATTGTGCTACGAAATACACGTGCTATTTGGAAAATGTCACTAGCTACGATGGATAGTGATTATTAAAAATAAAATGTGTGTCTCAAGATTTTTTCCTGGTAATGTATGTCTCTTGAAATTCTGCGTTTTATGTTACGTAAAAGTGATTGTTAATCGCAATTATTAATGTTTCGACGTAATTGAACTTATTTGAAACTTTTCCTAACTTAAACCTTCGTTTAATGTGTTGATAATATTGATAATATTTATAATAAAATGATAGTAATTAAATGTTTGATAATATTTATAATAAAATATTGATAGTAATTAAATATATAATATAAAAATTCCATACTTGAGTCAGAATATTTAGATTTTATAGCACTTTACGTTAACTTTAGAAAGTGACACAGTAACAAGTGGACACTATGATTTCGCGTTTTCAGTCGTGTTTTTTCGTTTCCACCCTCGCTACATTGGCGGCAATAGCTGTCTGCGACTCTGATTTTTCGCATGAGCCACTACGCGGTCGTGAACGATGTTTCTCGAGAAACGTCACGGACGCGTTGTTTTCTTGAATTGTCGTAGAAATTTCAACGGGTTCTTTCTCCTCTCGAGCCGCTCGAGCAGCTTTTAGTCGACCAGCACCAGCACTTTCAGAATCCCGTGACTTCTTCCCAGCTTTGGGATGGAACGTGACGTTACACCTTGCGAAGGAAGGGAACTTCCGCGGGATTTCCGCGGGAATCTTCATGGGAATTTTCGGAATATAGTTTTAAACTAAGGTGCTAAAAGCTAATGCAGAGCTTGAATTCGGTCTGCGTTGCGAGTTTACGTAGAGTCTGCTACAAAAGGAATTATTAACGCTTTCTTTCGCCATCTGCAAGCTTTAAGGCGACGAACGGATAGAAATATTTTTTTATATAGAAACTGTTTGTTAATCTTTCTGTTGTGCAATTATTTATTTGTCACACCTATTATGTAATATCATATAGGGACTATTTGTTGATATTTACATCATGTAATTATTTATTATTATTACTGTTATATGCAAATGCTATACAAATTTCGTAATGCAACGCTGGTAAAAAGTTTTTAATCAAATGAAAATAATGGCCAGACGTGGCCATTTTAATTTAATTAGCGAAGACGAGATTTTTGTATTTTTCAATACTTTCGAATACCTGCCGAAAACTTTCTGCCAGTGTAACAATCATACTCTGATCCATTAAAGAGTCAGGATATTGAGCCATTTCTAAACGATAAAAATGTACTAAAAATTCAGTTTAATTGACTCACTGTCAGAACGTAACGATAATTTAACAAGAACTTTGCCATCAGCGAAGGGACAATGAAATTAATTTACGAAAACACAGTTACGCGGAAGAAAATAGTCATAGATATCACATACAAAAGGAGATTAACGTGTAACGCGAGAGTACGAAAAAGATCAGTAAATATATTATTTATTTCTAAGATCAACAACTATTTTTAAGGCTGTTTTGTTGATTATTATTTGAAGAATTTTCCAATTCGCTCTGACAGCGTTCTTCCAAAACTCGATATCGGATGTACCAATTGTGCTTTACTGTCCGTCACTGATGGATCACCCGAACGTTTCGCAAATAACCACGAGGTCCTGCAGGACCTGCAACGTCATCTCAAATTTCCTGTTACGTTACTTCTCGGAAGTGCAATCCAAAAGTTTCGTAGTCCTTGCTTCTTTCTCGTTGATTGTGACTTTTCGTTCGTTCGAAATGAAAAATTGACTCGTTAAAGCGAACGATTGTGCTTCGTGAACTTTCGTGATCCTGTATATCGCGTATTCTACCTTGTCCAATTATTTTTCGCTTTCATAGTATATTTCGTGTATTAATATCTACTAAATTTAATAGATGAACCACACTCTTAGCTCAACACATGTCGTATCACATTCTGAGCTTAATTTAACATTATAATGATATAATTCGTCGCAACAAATGAACGTACGTCAAATTTTCGCTATATATCATTAAATTCTATTTTATCACTTTCGTAATATACTTTTTACTACAAATTTAATGGATAAATCGTATTCCTAGTTCAACGCTGGACTTGATTCAACTGAGTTTACTCTATGAAGGTATGAAGGTTTTTAAAAATATTGTCAAACACAAACAATGCAACGAGGTATCAAATAACCACGAAAGGGTTAATCGTAGTTAATCGTAGTTACTACCATTGCATGAGCTGACGTTGCGTATATGTATATGTAACTTCACAATTGCTGTAAAATTATTCAGCAAATGGATTCCCTTATTTGGAGTAGTTTTGGACAACCGGTCGTGTAAGAGGATAAAGCGATTTTGGTGGCGTGGCAGTTATTGTCCATTTAATTCCGTTAATAATTGAATCTCGTCTAGTCCCTTTTGTCGCGGCAGGACGCCGATGTTCTACCCCGAGTACATTACGCTAATTGATTTTCCTAGGAGCAAGCTGTCGGCGTACACGTGCGTAAATTTCGAAGACTCGAAGCGTCGTTTTCGGTTCTATAATTCCGTAAGATTTCCCTCGGGTGTCTGGGAATCGATTCGAACAAACACAAAGCAAAATTTCTCATTGAACTCGCGCTTGCATTAAACGTACGCACAAGCGTACATCCGAAATTATTTTATAATGTAACGAGGAGAATTTTCAACATTCAGCAGGCACTAATTTATTCGTTAGATTCCGTGAGAATAAAAAATATGTCCCGTAGGGAACATAAATAAATAAATTGGAATAAAGGATCATGTGAAATTTAACACACAATTATCGCGAGTTGGAATTAAAATATGAAAAACGTAGGTAAAATTATTATTATTCTAGCCAGAATATAAAAATCGTCATATAGTTTATTATTATAATTATACAAAGATTTTGTTGTAAGTTTAATTAAAAGGATTAATTAAGCTCCGCAAAATGTACAAAATCTTTATTTTTCTGTTCCGCGGATGAAGAAGGTTTCGAACCTTGTTATGGATTTTAATCGAATCTTTAACATAATATAATTGTACAGTGTGATACGTTAATAATTTCACATAGTTATAATCAGTCTAACAATGATACGATATTCTTGATGCCATTTTCTATTCAATTTAATTCAGTAGTCGTAGCGTGAAAAAACTTTTCTAAACTGCTTAAATAAATTACTTAATTTTCACATATTTTACGCTTGCTTTGTTAGAAAACGCTCTGAATGAAATGAAATGAATTAAGAGATAAATTTATTCTAATAATAAGCGCGACACATTTATTTACCGGGCTCTGATTTAATGTCCGTTGGTAGAACAACAGGTTGAAGAAGAGGAGATTTAACGTTTGATGTTTAAATTCTGCATACGCTCCGAATCACGTTTTTATTTTTCACTTTGCTGTTGAATTTATTCATCGATTAGCGGGAACATCTTCCTTTCCAAATGTTAAGCATCTGTTTGCATCGTCCAGTTCTGTACGCTCGTGTGAAATTTATTGTTAAATGATCTTTGGGTAGAATATTACAAAATATGAAATTAAAATTTAAAAGTTAAAATTTTGAAGTTAAAATTTATCTGTAAAGTTTTTAAAGGATTCAGTGTACTCTAAAAAATTATCGTATATTAAATTCATGCAATTACTTTTTATGTACTAGAATAAAAATTATCAAAAATAAAATGACAGTGAAGTAAAAAGTAGTAAGATAATAATAAAGAGGAAAATATTGAATCCGCCAGGAGGAATCGCAAAAACAATATCAACGCGTTCGTAATAATATCAATATCATCCGTTAATTCGAGATCGTGCGTTACAATTTCGCAAACGAGCTGTTATTCTTTATTTCTTTCTTTTTTTTTTTTTTGGTGTTGGTTCGTTAGTTACCTCGCGCGGATCAATTATAAATCGTTTAATTATCGGAACGATAAACAGCGCGCCTAGATCCGCACTGATTGAAATAATATTGTCGAAACGTTCAAATCATTAATCGACGTGCGCGCGATAAACGAATTCCAGGTTTAATTACAACGTGCCATAATATCATTCAACGTCACGATCGGCACAACTTTTCATTGAGAATCGGAGATACGTGCCGATGAAATAAACACTTGATTGATCCAATCGTTATCCATTAACTCGTTCACCTAATTTCTTCGTCATCAATAAACCGCTGGTTGTTTATATCAGTTCGCAATTCTATGAATGACGCCAGAGATAGAATTTCAAACAAGTATTTATTCACAGTAAATGTTATGAGTGATGGCATATTTCAGATATTTTACGTAGTTTTGCACGTTACGTCACTTTATGTTAATTGGACACTTTTGCGTGTCGCACACGTCCCGTGCATTTTGTAAATTAAATTAAACTTCCTAGAAATAAATGAAACGCAAAAAAAAAAAAAAGAAGAATAACAAAATTACAAAATTAACACGTTGAATGTTGTAATAATTCTTGAAAATATTCGAACGAAGTAACATTTGGAAATAAAAGTTGAAAATATCCGTGTCAATCGAAATGTGCAATTTACTGCCAAAAGTCATAATTTACTTCTCGTCATAAATTTCACGCGGATTTACTAATTTTTACTTGCTGTCGTTTTTCCCCCTAATTTTTGCACTGTTGTTCCTTTTGTAACGACGTTTGTTCGTAACAATCGCGAATGACGAGGGCAATCAAGAGAAAAATAAATTCCAAAAATTTTCATCAATTTACCAGTTTATAATTAACGTCCACTAGGCACGAGCAAACGAGTCCGTGTTAATTGATCGTGAGCTTAATATCCGCTTCAGTCGCGTCTCGTGACCGAATCGCTCGCTGCTATTTGCTCGAAGCTCGTACATATATATACTCTGACGTGCAGAGAGATGGCTCGATTGTTTAAATATCGCAGCCAGCGTGACGTACGGGATTCTTCGTGTGATTGAAGAAACAATGCTCGGCTAGTCCATCAAAGAGGAAGTAACGGGTTGTTACACCTTATTCAACCTCAGCTAGGGAGTGAAAATTTTTGAACGAATTTTCGATCGAGCCATTCCGTTGGCCCCCATCTTTCATTATCGAGTTAGAAACCCTTTCTCAACTGTGGTGACTGCGTGAAATTTACACACGGCGGGTCGTATCGGAACGAACAGGCCATTGACCAACAAATTTAATATCACGTTACATCATTAATACGGATTTCTGACTAACTATGAACGAAACGTCACGTCCCCGAATTGGTTGGCCACATTGCTTTGTCATTTAGCTCCTCGTTCTGCCTAAATCCGATCGAATGTTCGACGTTGCAATTGTTTAATTTGTTGTTCGCCGAATTTTGTCTGTGACACGGGAAATGGGATTTCATTTTAATTGGAAATAAATTATTCTACGAACACGTCTAAGTATTATATAGTTCAAGGACATATCGTCCTTTGGAAAGCAAACTTGCATTTGACAAGAGTGATAATGAAGTTTTGAGATTGTTGTTACTGATGAATAGTATAATATTTAGTAGATTATTAATGTGTATAGTATTTTTATTGTAAACTTTCTTCGTCTGCTATATACATATAACGTTGCAAATTTTGTGCATGTAAAATTTGAGTTGCATTGTTAAATCTACGAAGAATTTGTATATTTAGTATCTTTGTATTTTAATATTTACTATAATTGCAATTAAATATATTGTGATGTTTACAAATATCAAATTACATAATATTTAGTAAAATTTACTAAATTTTTATATATTTCTTATATTATCACTGAAAGTAACTCAGAAAATCGGGCCTCTTCAGGTGCAACGCTGATGCAACGAAAATTAGCAATTGGTTCATTTGGGTCACGTGATTCGCGAAAGGGCGTGGGCTAGACCTCGAGTAGGAGTGGCGTTGTCTGGTTTTTGTTTTGTATCGATTGAAATGTTTGCATATCGATGAAATTTTATGGCAGAAAGGTCGTCTTCGTTTCCTAGTCAGAACAGTTGCTTCTGGGCCTTTCAGTGAGACGAATCGTACTGGGGTACAAGTCGTGCAGGATTTTTAGTATATTTGTATTAATTTGTTGTGAACCTATATTGTGAGAACACGCGAATGGAACCAGACTTCTTTATGCAGAAACGAGAATCGACCGCTCATGATCAGCCACAATCTAAATTTGCTAATGATGCTAATATGTATATCTATCGTATCTAGCGAATACTGAATTATAAATTATTTAAAAATATTTCCTACTTTCGTAATTAATAACACTGTGGCGTAGGTAATATTATATTTTTCGGACAAGGTAAAATACACTGAAATAAGCATTTTATTTATCAAATTATTGCAATAAATGTTTGATTCTTGGTAACTAGAAAGATTTTCAAAGTGACCTGATGACCAATAAAAAAATAAATTTCACATTCTTCATCTAATCCACCGAAGTTCAATGGGCCCTTGGATTGGAACGTTTGGAATAGTGAATTCTCTATCCCTGTTAAACTATAATCCTTGGCAAACGAACAAAGGCGATCTAAGAAACAGCGGGTCTGCAAAGATCGTGATCAAATACTGCATTATGCGTTTCTAATTGGAAGCTGCATTGTTTACTAAAGAATACCGTAATGCTAGATCAAAGATAAATCATTCATCCCAGACCCATTAAATTGCGTAAATCGCAGGACAAAGGATAAATCATAGTGGTGAAGTCGTAAATCCCAATTGTCGAAGTTCCATAGATCTTTCCTGTTGAGCTCGAGCTAAAAGTTCAGATAATAATTCATTTCGATTGTTTGAAATTTCATAAAATAGTAAATTCTCCACGAGGGAAATAACATCGAGCGAGTTCTCATAGTTTTGACATTAAAAATGTGATTGTGTTATGTTGATTGATTGAAAATAGAACATTGGTCTTCAATGGATGATAATGAATAACAATACCTCTTTAATTACAGTTCGAGTGTATCTTTCCTTCATATCATTCCCGTTTCTAATATTATTTTCTCTCTCTCTAAAATATTTGGTCGTCACGAAATGTATAAAAGGAAAGAGTCGATATCTCGGAAGTCGTGTCGCCGTATTTTTATATACCCGCATACTCGTGTAATAATTAACAAATCGTTCGAGGGAAATGAGAAATGAGGAAATGATAAAGCAACCCATCGTATGCCGCTGCATTCTCATTTTAATATTCAATTTCAATGAACGATTAAACAGAGCGGGTGAAAAGGAAAAGCTACAAATTGCAGAAGAACGAATTCTAACTCCTTCGATGTCCATTTAACAAATTATTACAAGAGTATGATATAATCGCGATGTCATAATATTCCCTTGTGTAGCATGCGAATTAGAACAACTTGATGGCAATACTAATCGTGCAGTTTTCACGTGAATTTCCGTTTAGATAGGCCCACGATCGCGCGCGGTTATTTATCACCAGCGTTGTTCCGGTTGATGTTCGTTGAAATTCACGTGGCAGAACACGATACAATCATACGCGTCGGGCTGAATAGTAGTTGCTGTTGCGATGTTCCGCGTACGGACTCGTGTCAGCCAGCGACCACCGATCAGATGTCGACAATCGGCAAATTTCAATCTTTTATGAGCAATACCAGTGTTCACATCAGTGTTGATTTTGTGCTTCCATCCCATGCTCTATTGCACTGAGGCTTAATTTTCTCAGTCTCTCTCTTTTTTTTTTTTTTTTTTTTTTTTTTCTTTCTATTTATGAGTATTTTGCTTAATTTTAGAATATACTTTTTGATTTAAATATGTTGAAATGAAAAATATATTCATTTCAGAAAAATTTGCTTGCAAATTGAAAACTAGGATGTATGCATATGTTCCAGTGATAAAATATAAAGGATGAATTATGAGTCATGTTTCATATCAGTATTTCAATCAAGTAAATGCTGTGAAAGGTGTATTTTTCGTGACGGTATTACACGTGAAATATAGAGTTTGAAGACTTTTGGTAATTAACAAGATACGGTATATTATCTGTAGAATTGTTTATTGGGGATGCTGAAAGTATCAGCTAAAATGCAACTAAAAATAACACTAAAACTTCGATTAAACACAATTCTGTGTACGAATTTGAAAAAATTTGCTGGGACTGGAAAAGTAAAATATAACAAAAATTTGAAAACTTATTGTCAGAGGATGCTGAATCTACTGTAAAAGATATAAACAACTTTCCTATCACTGGAGTTTAAAGAAATAAATGTATTTATATATGAAGAAAATTAATGACTGTGAACGCAATATTATTATTATTATCACTATTATTATTATTTATTAATATCAATATTAGCCTCTATTCTCGATAATTTATTTACTCAATAAGTTAACAAACGAATTTCATTGATTATCCTATGTCCAGAAAAATATAAATACTTGTCTTAAACATTGGAAACGAAAAAAGGTGTACGATTTCAATCAAACTATAATTTTTACTCAGTTTGGGAAGCAAATGAAAATAATCCGGCACGAGGAACTATGCTTAAGTATCGTTCACACGTTCCACGCGTGTACCGCGAGCATCGGTTCATTTTCGACGAACACCCTTGGCATCGTTAATAATTCGCTCTGCTGTACACCGGATGCTCGAAATAGTCGACACACTGGATACATGCAGAATTTCATAGCCGGGTATTGAGATAACTTGGCTGTAAGTTGGGAATTTCACATTGGAGAATTCTTTGATACGCGTCACGTGTGCCTCTCGCGGGAAGTTTCGTGCAGTCGCTTGGTAACAAACGACGATATGAGAGAAAAGAGAAACGAACCGTAACGAAAAATTTGTATTTTCGTTTGCGAACTTGTGCAGGTCACTGGAGAAATAAAGGAAGTATCTGGAAAATGAAGGGGCTGCCACATCGTTCGGACAATTGAAAGAAATATTTTGCGTGAATTCAGATTCTTATGAACGAGATGTCGATTGAAATTTGCGTTTATAAAACACACTGTACTTTTTCTAACTTTCAATGATTTCTAAATAGTAATTTAGATATATTTGACTGATAACTAGACACACCTGACACTGAAATTTGAAAATTGACGATTCGAGGAACTAGAGAAATTATTAAATGAAAACTTGTTCAAGAGCATAGAATAATCCAAGAAACAAATTTAATAGGAACTTAAATAATAAATTTCTGAGACCAAAATTCATAAATTATACCTAATATTATACCAAGTGCAATTCCAAATCCAAATTTTTAAACGAAATATCCACGTCTGACTATTTTTAACAAAGCGAATTAACGATCAAAGGTTTCCAATTACTTTAAAAAAGAAGAAGAAAAAAAAATCGAAAGTGACAAGACTAAACTATTAAAACTAAAAACTCAACTTACATTCTTGACATTGACGACGAATCGCTCGGATCAACTTAGACCAAATCGGACATAAATAAACTTGTAGATTTATCAATTGGACAAATTCCAAATCGTAGGTTTTTATTCACCGTTCCAGTTGCATACGGAACGGCAGCTCACGCTTTCGTTAAAGTTCCCACGGGTTAATAAGATTCCCCTGTCGGGAGTCCTGATCGTAAGCAAGAAGTGAAATTAAGAAACCACCGTGAAGAATAAATGCAACAAGGGGTGGGGACGAGGACGCGGGGGAGAACGAGGTTACGAGGGCATCGGGAGACGGGAGGCGGAGGGGGACAGGTCAGGATGTGTCCATGACTCGAACGATGGTCGCGATTTCGAGTTTGCGTTGTTGCTTCGCAACAGCGACGGCCAAACAGCCAACGGAATCGATGAAGCAAGAGAACTGTCCAAACATCGTTTCGAACGGGAGTTCTGCGGGAATCACCTCGAGGATTCTAAACGAGGATAATAGGTGAATTGCTTATGATCGGACTGCGAACTTTTACACGTATCTTTGTATTAAAATTGCAACTGGAAGAATGGAACATGTGTGCTCTACTTTGGTTGTATCGCACGTTTTCGCGCATTTTTTTTCAATAAATTTTTGCTGCTTTCGGAATTTTTCGGAAATATCGGCACTTCGTGCCCGAAAAATGGGGGAATGGAATTACCGTATTAACCCGAAGCGACGAAGGAATGAAATTATTAGATTTGCCTGGAAAAATTCTGACGGTGGAGTGATGTTATCGAATTTTTTTCATGGCGGTAAAAATAAAATTAAAGAAAAAGAAGTATATTACGATGAACCATACAGACATATAAAAACTTGTCTACGTTTTAATTATCTTAACTATTGTAGAAAAAAACTATCATTAAGTAACACAGTCTGTAACTTAGGGTACCTCAAATTCTCTCCAAAGTTATCGAACGTGGAATCCGATATAAATTTTCCTGAACCAATCGCGAATCAACCAATTTCCTCCTTCTACGTCGCGATCCCCTACCCTTTTACGAAAATGACTGGTAACGACGATTGCGCGCTCGTGCTCGCGGTAGAAATAGAATAAACCGATCGGCGAACGGGGAAAAATGAAATCGCCAGCAAGTACGAAGTATCGCGGGAAGAATGGAAACGAAACAGAGGGGAGGGGAGGGGGGGGGATTATCATCTCGAATGTGTCGGGTGGTTGTTATTGCCTGCTGGTAAAGATTTCCAACAGATGCGAGCTCACGATTTCTATTATGTCGAGGTTAAAGCTTGACCGATAGCTGGTGAATTTTTCAGCCGCGAATCTTGCAACTGTAACACGTAGGAAATAAAAGTTCGTTCCCTCGCTCTCTCTCTCGTGTTCTCATTTTTCACGGAGTTTTCTCGGCACCAGCAACGAGCTCTTTTGTAAAATTGATGGTCGCCGATCGATTAAGATGAGCATTTCAACGTTGTCGATCGTTGGGTATTGCTCCTTAGAGATCGCAAATGTTTATCGCGGCAATTTTTTCTTCTTTTTTTTTTTTTCTTTTTAAAGAGCGGGAAAGGAACCGCTTAGCGCTCGCAATCGGCGAGCAATCGACATATATCGTGGCGGTAATTCGCAGAAATACTGTCCAGGGACGATTACATCGACAACAAATCACGCAAACGCGATCGCCAGCCCCGTTTCTTCCATTACACGGATAATTTCCATTTTATTTTATCAGTTTGCTGCGACTCGCTGCGATAAATTCGCGTAGTAGTTAAATTTGAAATTTATTGAAACCCTTGTTATAAACTTGGAACGTGACGGTGATTCAAATCGTTGAGATCGTCGAGTACGTGATATCTTCAGAAATGTGGACTGCGAATATTTATGCATATGTAATAAATAAATTAAAAAAAATTTTAACTCCACTTATAAAAATATAGAAATATAGATAAATAAAAATTATATAATTGTATCATGGACTAGCAATGGAAATTAAATTAGAAACAAATTGATTTGCAGTATATAAAGATTTTAATAGAAGAGAATCTCTCATGACTTTCCTAGTGATGGAATGGGAATCATATTTGCATAATTTGATCGGTGCTTTACTGATCGATATAAATTTCTAAATAATTACGTAGGCAAGCAAATGTTCGTCATTAATGTAATGGAATATTTGAAAATTGTCGAAACAATCGTTTCAACAAATACTACATTATCATTAAGCAAAAAAAAAAAGTGTCTGACGTCGGTGGTGTTCTATTCGTGTTGCAGAAATTCTGAAGTCGCTATGCAACGAATTTCTGCCGATGAACGTGTCCGCCATCTTGTACCTGATGAACTACGAGAAATACGGCCGCAGCACTGCCAGTGCTCAATATTTCCTGCAGCTAGCTGGTTACTTGGGAATTCCAGTGATCGCATGGAACGCGGATAATTCGGGATTGGAGCGGGTGAGTTGAAATGTCCCTTTCCTTCCATCTGAACATTCGTTTTTCACAGACAGGCACGCAGCCGTTTTGAAAGAATTGTTTCTCAATGTCTTGCAAAGCAAATAGAAACGAAAATCAAACTATTCTAGCATTGCACTTCTGCGAGAAATTACAGGCGCGATTGCTCAGTACCAGACAACGCCACTCCTACTCGAGATCTACGCCACGCCCCCTCACGAATCACGTGACTGAAATCAACCAATTGCTAATTTTCGTTGCATTAGCGTTGCACCTGAAGAGGCCCCCTAAAATCACTTTCAGTGATAATATTCGTTGCCTTATTTAGTAAATTTCCATTTTCGTTTCTCACATTTTCTTAATTAATCGCTGTCACAAAAATGTACATACATTTTTATAAGCATGCTCGATCCAGTAACGAGTTATGTTTTACTAAATATATAAGAAGAAGATATTTAAAAAGCTAACGTGCTGAAAATTACATAACCGCGATTTTAATTCCTGATAAAGTACAACTCTTCTTACGGTAAAACGAAAAAGCATAATGCCAACTCAAAAAAATTATGCATCGTCACATTAATCACATTCTCGTTTTAATGAAAAATTAAAACAAAGAATTATACACTTTCCGCTGAAAAACTTGGAACGCGTGATGTTTTTCAAAGAAATGATCGCCTCCTTAACGAAGCTAAATATTTTATTCTGAAATTTTTATTAATTATATCTCAAAGTTACAATTATAATATTCTCAAACAATGTAAGAGCTTGTTTCGTTCTCCCCAAAAAAGTGTGTTCTAAATTTTTCAGCAACGATGTATAGATCAGCAACGACTGTTGCAACTCAAGAAACTTACTGACAAAAGATAATGTAGAAAAGTACGATTAATTTAGAAAAACGATTAGTTTACAAATTGTTCATTGTCAGCTTAATGTAGCTAATCTAGTAGACAGGGACAAAAATTTGTTCGACGTAACTCGGATGTGTTATCCCAACAGCCGCCATAGAACGTAATCACGTCAGAACGATCCATTTGAAAATGCATGAATTTCCGTCACGTTTCAGAGAGCCTCGCAGAGCAACCTGCAGCTGCAGTTGGCGCCATCGCTGGAGCACCAAACGGCCGCGATGCTCAGCATCCTCGAGAGATACAAATGGCATCAGTTCAGCGTGGTCACATCGCAGATCGCCGGACACGACGATTTCGTGCAGGCGGTCCGCGAGAGGATCTCCGACATGCAGGACACCTTCAAGTTTACGATATTGAGCGCGATCCTAGTCACCGATCCGCGAGATCTCCTCGAGCTGGTAAACAGCGAGTCCAGAGTGATGCTGCTCTACTCGACGAGGGAGGAAGCTATTAGTATACTGGGCGCGGCGCACGATTACAAGATCACCGGGGAAAATTACGTGTGGGTCGTGACGCAGAGTGTCATCGAGAACCTGCAGACGCCCAGCCAGTTTCCGATTGGGATGCTTGGTGAGTTTTTTTAGGGGAATTTTTATGTTTGCGATGCATGTATCTACTAACCACACACACAAAACCGCAAGTTCAAATACTCGAACGTATTTAAAAACGTTGAAACCTTTCAGGTAATAAGATATTGTTCTATTTGCTCGATATGAAAAATTAGAATCAACGATTTCAATCGAATTTTCTTACACGAAAGATGTCAATGTTTTTTTAAATATTTGTATTTGATCGAAAACATCTCGCCAGGGATGATATTCGAATAAATATATTTTTTTTTGTTCTTCTATTTACAAATTTGTACAGTTTTCACGATTTGTAAGTTTGTTCGCAAGTTTTCACAGAAAGTTCAAAAGTTGACAGCATGCAAGAGTCCAAACAAGGAATAATGATCGCCTCGAGTAAATGAACATTTTATTCGTGACGTTGTCTCTTTGTAAAACTGAAAGTTTAAGTATTCATTGTAACTGTAATATTCTTGTTTCGCAGAAAGATACTAATTTAGTTGAGAAGCTCCAAAATTCTGACAAGGCACGTCGTATTGGATAAATTAGATAATGTAGGATATTCCAAAGATGATAATTTTCTGAGATGTCAAGAAATTGCGGTAGTTATAACACTGTGATAAAATATTGGTTCCTAACGAGCTAATTTCTCAAGGAATATTTCCGGACTTCATGACGAGGATCACAAATGAATTTGTTAAAAACAAAAAGTAGAGAATAATTTTTACATTTTATCACCATCTTCGATAATTGAAGCAATGAGCACACCCAGTGAATCACTTAAATTGAAGCAAAATAGTTTTATTGGAATTTAATTGAAGGTTACTTTAATTTAGAATGCAAAAATTTTATAACGCACAAAATATTTCAAATGATACAGTATAACACATGAGATGGTGTAGCACAAAAACAAAAAAAAAAGAAAATGAAAGAGAAAAAAAAATTCACATTCTGACATTCATATAAACGAGAAATTTGAGTGAAACATACGTCTGCAGATATTATTTCATGTCATTCGGAAATGGAATCTGCCCCGATGGTACACATATGATGAAATTGCTATTTTGCTCCGCTGATTGGATATCTTGGTTTCCATTGTCAGTTTTTATTCTCCTGATACCAAGAGGATGTTACTATGCATATTTCAGTAACGCGTTTTAACCCCGCGCGCGCGCGCGTGCGTTACGGCTGGCCAATTTCCCAATCTAAATTTCACTTTTGTTTCAACAGGCAAAGAGACATTTAACGTTTCAATGAATCCTCTAATGCGAAATTGGAACGAGAAATTATTCTCTCGTGTTTTTTTTTTTTTTTTCATACCTAAACACAATATTCACATGTCGTGTATCAAATTCCTCCGTAATTGAAATTTTATTCCAACGATTAGAAGATAATAAGAGCGTCAGTTGCGTTAACACAAAACGTAGAGAATTGTATCATCGTTTTTTTAGAACCAATTCAATGAGTTCAGAATTCACTCAATACTCTAATTAAACGCGAATTTCAAGTGAATATTTTAAAATGATAAAATTGTTAATTTTTCTGCAAATTTACTTTCCCGAAAATTTAATTAAAAAACTAAAACCTCTGTTTATTGTAACGTTTGCTTTTCATTAAAACGTGAAAAGAAATTCAGTAAAATATTATAAATCGATTTAACTTAATTAAAGAAACGTACGAAATAAAGTGATGAGCTTCCCAATTAAATATCATCTCGTCAAATGAAAGGAAAATTCGACGAAGTACGTAAAAATTCCCTTCCTCGTTCGCAAGTGTCGAGAACTCTCGGTGGAGAATCGTCACATCGGAGATTCTCCTCGACGAAATCGAGGGGTCCGATCTGTCGAAACGCACGCCATTCGACGTGCTTCCGCGGAACAGAATTCGATGAATTTATTCCTCCTAGGAGGGTAGTCACGATGGAATCTCGAGGAAGGCATCAATTTCCGATTTCCGCGATTTTCGCCTCGCCTCGTTCGAATCTCCTTTTCAACGACCAACCACTCAAAATATCGGCCGACGTGCGAACCTAACAGAAACTCCTTAACAGCGGGGGAATCTCTTTCGCCACTCCTTGCACGAATAACTTCCTTACGGGTGTTTAACGTTGACGTTTTGATAAGCTCTCTCCGGATTATGGGGCTTAACGCGTCGAAGATAATGACGAATATTTTGCAACAGTTTCTCGGACATTTCTCGTTGTAGTTTCCAAACGCAAGAAAAAAAAAGGAAAATGAATTTTAATGACTTTTCGCGAAATTAACTTGAAGGAAAGGGAGAGTTTAATCTCCATCGGCTTTGTAAATTTTTTATGAAAGATACAAAGAGGGAATTAACCTTTACGATCTTCTTCGTGTTTCTTCCACGGTTTCTGCGGAGAGAAATGGAAGACGTAAATATTTAGAAAGTAATAAACGTAAGCAACATAATAACGCATAATTGGCGTTAGGTACAACAGCTTATTAAAGAAGGCCAGGAAAATTGAAATTTTATCAGCTTCGCAAAACTTCTGTTCTAACTAATTCTAATTAATTCCCGTGTTTCTTCGTGGAGTTTCTGCGGAAGTGAACGAGGAATATGAAAAAGAACAAGTTACGCAAATTTACTATCTATGCATCCACGAGTGGAAAATTAAATTAAATTTTTACGAAACAGCAGAAAGGAGAAGGAGCTAATCTTAACCTGTTTCTTCGTAAAGTCGCCACGAAAGAGAAAAATATAGACGCGAGTAATAAATAATAAATACAAGGTGAGAGGTGCTCGCGTTTCTCCCATGCGATTTGCATTCGTGCACCAGGGACTGACTTTCCTTCGCCAATGAAATTCTTACACATCCAAAGATCCAGAGGTGAAAGCTGGTTATCAGACGGCACGAAACGTCTTCCAGTCTTACGTCGCTGATACAATTCAAAATGTAATCTGCTCACGAAATTCCTCCCTTTCCGCGAGTGTAATTTCACGAACTTCAAAAGCACTTCAATGTAAATACGATGTAAACAACGTTTACGAAACGAAATTACCGCGGCTGAAAGTAATTCCCCCATTCAAACCTCCGAGCTGCGGAGTTTCGCTCCGTTCTGCCTCCGATTTGCCCTCGGTGTATTTTTCGCGGACAAGCCGAGGAAGACGCGTGCATATATTCGCGGAATTCAGATCCTCGAGCGAGCACGTCGCCGACAGAAAGTCTCTCTGAATTCAATATTTTCGCGCAGGAGGAACGTACTTGTAACGCTCGACGATGTCGTTGCTCAGGTGGGAGCCCGCGGGGGAACGCGGACGTGAGAACGCGACATACGGGGCTGAAAACATGGAAA
>KQ435828.1:1490134-1512888 GCA_001276565.1 Melipona quadrifasciata | reverse complement strand
AAAACATGGAAAAGGAGGAGATTAGTGCCGAGAAAGTCAGGCTCGGTATTGGCAAATAATTTTCAAACGGCAGCCACGAAAACCGAAAACTATCGATTTTCGAAACCTGGTGTTGGTCCGCGTGGGAATCGAACATTTCGCGAGTTCGACGAGACGAATGATTAACGAGAGATCAGCTATGTCGACGCGTTGAGGCGAGGATGAAAGTGGAGAAAAAAATTAGGAAAAAAAGAGAAAGGAGTAGAAAGAGAGAAGGAATGAAGAAAAAAGACTGCACGACTTTTTTGCCATAAAATTTTATTGATATTTGAATGGATACAAAACAAATTACAGGCGCGATCGCTCAGTACCAAACAACGCCACTCCTACTCGAGGTCTACTCCACGCCCCCTCACGAATCACGTGACCCAAATCAACCAATCGCTAATTTTCGTTGCATTAGCGTTGCACCTGCAGAGACCCGATTTACTCCCGCTAAAATCACTTTCAGTAATAAAATGTTACAATAATTAATATTTCTCTGCACAATAACGACGCAGCATTCGCAGAGGTTTTTACAAATCTAATTTCCTTTTTCATAAACTTGAAAGAAAATAGATTTTCTGATGCGGTTTGGTTTGTCGTATTTTTAGTAATAGGAAATATTCTTGATAAAATAAATATTGCGAATAATTTCAAGTTGCGTAGTTTCTTCAGGCAATGCTCACACTCTTCCGTGAAAATATTCTTCGTTTGAATCAGCAAGAAGGCAGCCTCACTTTTCGATGAATTCAATAAATCAATAAAAAAGCAATTATAGATGAATTTATATGTTATTTCAACGCTATAAATTTCGCGCTATAAATTTATGCTCGACTAATAAACTTTTGCTTGGAATTTTGCTCGACTCTTTGCTGCAAACTCTTCAATTATATTTCGTATATTTTTCTTTCGACAACATAAAGAGAGAAAAATTAATACCTCTGAGACACCAGGAGCGTTAGTCGACCGCACGCGTTTCTGTCGATCACCGTCTCTTTTGTTTTAACACCCGCTCGACGACAGCGAGCTGTTTCGAAGAGACTTTAATTAAACTTAACTCGAACGAAGCCTGTCCATCAACTAACGTTCTTTGATTCTTGTCCTCTCGAAAGCAGCTCGAGTTTCATTTATTAATTCAGCTCTAAATGCACCCTAGTCAACCACGTAGAGAACAGACGCTATACTTTTACTTAAACACAACAGAAATAATTTTTTTAAGAAGCGCAACTCGAATTATTTTCTCTTTGTCACTCGCGTGATTTTCGTTGATTCTTTTTCCAGGTGTGCATTTTGATACGAGCACGGAGAGCCTAGTGAGCGAGATCACGACCGCGGTGAAAGTTTACGCGTACGGCGCTGAAGATTTCTTGAACAACCAGGCGAACAAACATCTCAGTCTCAACACTCAGCTCAGCTGCGAGGGAAGTTACGGCGAGTCTCGCTGGGACACTGGGGACCTGTTTTTCAAGTGAGTGCTCCCTTTAATCCAATATTTCTTGATTCAGCAACACGATATGCGGAATCGCACTGAGGATTCCAAAAAGTCTCAGTACACAAAATGAATATTTAAAACTCCCGACATTGACTCTGTGAAACGAAAAATCTTTTTACAACAAATTCGTTTAGTTTTCAAAACTGTGGTAAAGTTGCAAAAAGAATCTTTTTAGTGCCTATAAAGATGTTTGAGTTTTTCAAAATTTTTTGGAGAAAAATTGTTGGAAACAAATACAAGATTTTGAAAGTAGAAACTTTGTTAAAATCAATATAAAATTGTAGGGTTTTAAATATATTTGGAATTCTCACATTTTAGAGAAAATTATTGACACTTTAATTAACTGTGGTAGCTATGGAAATTAATAAAAATCGTACTTTGTCAATCTTATATTCATTTTAAATTTTGAAGTTTCTGCTTTTAAAAGGATGTGTTTGTTTCTTTCAAAAATATGTTTACGTCATTCAGAAGGAGAGAGAAAGAGAGTTAAGTTTAAAGAAGGAAAGTATACTTTTTCTTTAAAAGAACCTTCAAATTCAGACATTAAACAAACTTTTATGGATAGAAACTTTTCTCCATAATTAAAAATTTACCACCTTGAAAATGAAAACTTCTTTACAACGATCTTTTTTAAAAATTCGTTGTGCAATTTTTTTCGATGGAATTGACAAAAATTAAAAATATCTACAATTTTTCATTGAACTTTGAAAAAATGTACTGCATTTTCGATATATATATATATATTTCTTTATACTGTGAACATTTTGTATAATTTTGCATTTTAAAGTTCCTATAAACGCATATAAAAATCGGCAATCTAGGTACTTTGTCATATTTTATTATACTGTATAAAAATGAAAAACTGAACATTTGAGCCTTCGTTCCATCACTTCGTCGTACGAATATTCTCAATGTTAAATATTGCACCAGAATCTGTCTCTTCGGCCAGAAATTGTAATTCTGAATTTATTGTAAGAAATTAAATATATAAAATTCACGTGACGTTACGAAAGTAGAATTCCAAGTTGTTACATGACACACGTGATGAACTTTGAGAAGTTTCTCGTTAATGACGAATCGATACTACATTTCACAAAAGGCAACGCTACAAAAGAAATTTGCTCAACTGTAGCCATTCAACAAATTTTTAGCCACGTTTTTCCATTCGAATTGCAAGATAACAGCTCACCCAGCGTGTAATTTCGAGATATGGAATTAACAGTCGCGCTAACTATAAATTACTGGTGTAATTGAATGATGAATTTGTTCGATGCACAGTTGTACCACGTGGTTAAGCGTATATAATACGATAATCTTGGCGTAATTGCCTCCATAGAGAACGCGAATGTCGATTAAATCCTCTCGGTAATAGTAATTTATCGGAATCGTTATTTCGCCTGACGCAAAAAAAAAAAAAAAAAAAATTAATTATCCTGGAATTACTGCGACAACCTTCGAGTAGATTAAAAGTACAAAATCGTGCTGAATGAAAGTCGTTATCGTCTCATTGTGGTCTCATATTCATTTCACATCGTATTTAATTGAAAGGTCGAAGTTTGATTCATTATTCATGGGCAAGAAGTGGATACTCTCTGGATGAAAGAAATTAAAGTATCAAGACGGAGAAAAATAGGGGCGAGGCTCGGGATATTATTATTCATCGTTACGGAGGCAGCAGGAACATAATATAATAAATGGGATAAAGGCGGTCCTTTGCAGATTCGAGTAATCGCTGGCAGACCTGTTGTAGCAGAAACGAGTTTTAAGAGACATTTTTTTCGTAAGTTAATGAAAAAGAAAAGAAATAAAGGAATAAATGAATAGATAAACTTGACTTGTACCCCAGTACAATTCGTCTCACTGAAAGAAGCAACAGTTTTAACTAGGAAATGAAGATGACCTTTTTCCCATAAAATTTTGATTTGCAGACATTTGAATCGGTAGAAAACAAATTACAGACGCGATCGCTCAGTAGATCCACCAGACAACGCCACTCCTACTCGGGGTCTACGCCACGCCCCCTCACGGATCACGTGACCCAAATCAACCAATCGCAAATTTTCGTTGCATTAGCACCTAAAGAAAATTGCACCTAAAGAGGCCCAATTTTCCGGGTTACCTCCTAAAATCACTTTCAGCGAATGTTTATGCATGTATATAAAGATCTAAATTTGCAAAGGTATACGAAATGTTCGAACACTAATTCTAATGTTTAAAGAATGAAACAAATTTTTATTAGATTCTTTTGGTTCTTCCCGTGATAGTTATAAATTCTTGCAAATATTTATTTATAGTAAAACGAATATACTAAAAATTGTAACAATGTAGTGAAGTGAAAATGATGAAAGATATTGCGAGAAATTTTAAAGTTCTAAGGAATGGTAAAACGAAACTTCGTCCCGGGAAGAAGTCCAGAGAATCCAAGCAAACTCGAACGAAATCATGTTGTCGCGTTGTCCTCAAGGGAGAATCGCATTACTTCTCTCTTCAGGTATTTGAAGAACGTGTCGGTGGAGGGTGATCAAGGGAAACCGAACGTCGAATTCACCCAGGACGGCGTTCTGAAGGCAGCCGAACTGAAAATCATGAATCTCCGACCCGGATTGAGCAAACAACTCGTTTGGGAGGAGGTGAGTGTGAAATTCTCCATGTTTTTTTTCTATCTCACTCTCTCTCTCTTTTCTTTTTCACCACGTTTCGACACGAAGTGTACCTCGTGGTTTATATTGGGAATGAATCGCGATTTCGAGATCGACATCCGCTATCGCAACGCAGAGGATTCCGCGTTTGATGTATGCACAGTGGAGAAGCTCGCGATTTAAATCGAGATTTCCTGTTGTAACATGGAAATCCGTTGTAACGCGTACGCGATTGAATTCGTACGGCGGGTTTTGCAAAGGTCGGCGTAAAATGTAACGCGGGATATCGCGTGCTCAGCGGCCAGATGCGAAAGATAACGAGGAATCGAAGTTGGAAAATATTCGATTTCTCTGGAGATCCGAGTTGACAAAACGAAATTTGCGTTCCGACGTAAAGACGCCACATCAGCACCGAACATCTTTTTATATTCACTGCCCGACTTTTCGATTTTATATACCTATAAAATGTGTTGCGATGATTTACTAGGTTTGTTTAATTTAATCTGCCGGTTTTACACTAATTTTCATTAACGAAAATAATGAATTGAGCGGATAAAGTATTAGGGTCACTCAGTAAATAGTGTTTCTTTTTTAAATTTAATAAACATTGCCTATACTAACCTATATTAACATAACTTAACCTTGTAGTTAAATATATTGATATTTATTGCGTTTGTTGTTAAATTTTGCAAAAATTTGAGTGAACCCTGTAAGAACGGAAAAGCAAAATTTAATTAAATTCCATATTGAATGTTTGATGTTTCATGATTTTTGAAAGCATAAGAATGCCACAACTGCCATTGATGCTGTTTATCCTGGATATCAGAACATGTTAGCGTTGGTTTAAAAAATTTAAGGTCGGTGATTTCAATCTTCTCGACGGTACAAAATCTGGAAGACCATTGTTTGTTTTTACTTCAAAATCACCCTCATTTTACAAAAAGGAAGTAGAAAGTTTGTCAGAGAGACGGGCGAAGATTGTCATTAACGGTGGGAATTATATTATAGATTAAAACTCTATCAACTCTTAAATAAAATAAAATTTTGTACAGTGCCAAAGAAACGACATTACTTATAGGTACCTCTAATATATAAATTTTGCGTCGGATATTTCCTACTTCGACTTTTCACTTTTGTTAATGGCCCAGAACGTTCCCCTTGATCGACTTAATTGAACTACAGATCTTCCTTGATAGATGCTGGCCGTAGTTGGCCACAAAAGATACGATTTAAGAAATTGGTGAAGAATTTGTCGATAGTTCCAGTATTTCATTCGATCGGATCAGCTGAGAGATAAGCGGAAGAAATTCTCCAATTCCACTCCAGTCGAACTTTCGATCGATTTCATACATCTTCACCACGTTAAACAGAAGAAGTCGCGAATATATTTATTCTTTATACAGAAAAGAACGAATATATACATAGTAACAAACGTAACTCATAGAATCTTATTTCTTGTCGCATTTGTTCGTTCCAGTCCAAAAGATTACAGTCTGAAATATTACGCATAAATAATACAGAAATATCTAATTTCGTTCATTGTATAAAATAGTATCAAATAACATCAACATAGAAATGATATCAGTTCGTTTAATTTTTACATACTGTCCACGTTAAATCACAATTCGGTACACGAAGAACGATAAATTATGTCATCGTGTTCTAGTCCTATCAAGTAGAAATTATTCGTCTTAAAATATTTTTATCGCGACATTTGTAATACGCTTCAGTCTAATTTACAAACCATCGTTCAAATCGTCCGAGAATCTACAAAATCTTGTAACATCCTTTGAGAAGTTCGGAATTGTTCAATGCTTCGCTCGGTCCATTAAAAGGTCGAAGCATCGAACATGCATCGAGACATGCTTTTCACATTGAAAATATTAAAATATAGGCGGATCTCGTTGGAAATTCGGCGGCTTTTCGACTAGAGAGAGAAACTTCGTTTTCTAATGGATGCATTTGACGTTTAATTAACGTCCTGCGTTGTATTGATCCAGGCACACGCGCTCTCCCTATGTTGATTCTCGTCGTGGATTTTCGCGAGAATTGTCATTATGTTGTTCGTTCAGCTCGGTATAGTGAGCACTCGCTGATATGAAATGGTTCCGAAGGTGGCGTCGATTGAAACAGTGAGATCCACTACTGGAAGCGACTTTCCATCTTTCTCGATACAGCGATTGAATCAAAACTAAGGTGCGTAAACCTCGTGCGAGTTTAACCAAGTTGGACCTTCGTTTTGGACCTTCGTTTTCTCAGACTTCTGTCATCCTTTTTGTCCAAATGACTTTTACATTTGCAGAAAACTTGAAGATCGGTAGAAGTTTGTTTGTACAAAACTTGAAGATCGGTAGAAGTTTGTTTGTACAAACTTGTCGTTGAATGTATAGTCCGTATCATAGTAGGACTTTCTTAATGTTCAAAATGTTACATTATCAGAACAGAATGATACGAATAATTAGACAATTATTTGTCATTAGCGAACAGTCTATTCTAAATACTTAAGAGTTGGAAATTCACATAAGGGAAGTTCCACAGTTTGCGTTGATTTCATTAAATTAAAATTTGGTTCAAATAAGTAGCATTCAATTCAGACAACATTTTATTGTAATTCAATGATTCGTGTTGCCTTGACATTAGTATTTCAACAAAGAAGCACGTTTGCAATTGTCATCTTGCGTGAATTGTATTATATTCATGTATGTGTGTAAATGTAGGATATGAGAGTTTAAAATGATATAGTATAATAATTTGTACAATTCCAAGAAAATCTTCAGATGTCTATAATCTGAAATTTTTATATCTGCGTTAAATCTTTCAGTATTTTTTATTAACACAATGAAATAATAATCTCTCGAGACCATCAATAATGCAGTTGCAGGGAACGAAAATTTTCCAGCGATTTTAAATTTAGATGGTAGAGTGATCTGAAAATGTCGAGAATTGAGATTTGTTCTGTTCTTCGTTTACGTAGCTGAGTTAAATTCACTGAAGTTCCAAATTGTTCAAGTTCACCGGCAACTGACAGGCTCTTATATGAAAAATTGTCGTGTACCGGTTTACTCCATTGTGTACCCCAAGCTGGAATATAAACGAGGCGGCCGCTTTAATTTCCGTTGCGTTCAAACGTTTATTCACGGCTCGCTGACGAACGTCCGGATTCTCTCTCGGCGAAAGAAATTTCACGAGCAGCTCTCACATGTCCATCGAATGTCTCGTCGTATTTTTGTGACCTGGCCTCGTAAATCTGCTCGTAACAAGGTGTTTTGTGGGATATATCTGGGTCGTCTGATGCTTGGACCACCAGTCGTGTTTTTTAATCGCTGCTATAGAACTGCTGGTGAAACGATTCTTTCCTTTGAAATAAGTGGAGCAGAGTACAGGTATTTGTACGTACCGATTTTTCTTGAAATTCTGCTCAAATTCAAAGATTTGTTATTAAGTATTCTCTAAGATTCTCTCTAAGATTTTGTTATTAAGTATTCTCATTTATCGATCAATCAAATGGCACTCTGAACTTGAGCCTAAGGACTGAAATGTATTCACGTTGCAGATATACAGAGTGGGCCAAAAGTTTTCACTTAAATAACACCAAAATATAAGCGAAAACTAATTTTATTAATTTTAAATTAAATTCAAGTTTAAGCGTGTACTTCAATCTGTAAGAAAAAAGATTTAAAAAAATATAGAAAGAAATTTTAATTAATTTTATTCTTAGTTCTATTAAGAGTAATAAAGAAGTTTTGTTTATTTTAGTAGGAAGTGATTTTTGGCCCACCGTGTATTGTTCAAAAAGTTCATCATAAAGCAAATAGTTACTTTGAAAACAATTACAAAAATCATATCTTTATATCGTTTGAATAATTTCGAGAATTGTGTGAAAATTCCGCGTCGACTAAGAAAATCCCAGTATACGACAAAGAGCACCGCAGTCGTACATTTTCTTTCTTAAGGCGATATCCACCTCTTTCGCGACGTGCGCGAACATCACGCTCCATTCACATTTTCTTGACAGCGTTCCAAATCTATCTTAAGTACATAAATACTCCAACAGCAGTAGAAACATCAAGAACGAACAATTCCCAACCGAGGATACTCAACCTCGAAAGCTAGCGTACAAATCCCGGTATTTCCCGCTTCATTCAACCTGTCTTACACGTACTCCCATTCAGCCTCAAAGAATTGAATGGCCTTTAATACTCCAAAGGGAGCCTCCGTTGTTCGCGCGTTTTCAGGTTCGAGACGCTAACTCATTCAACTAATTCACGTGTCTAATCTCTTGCCAGAGCTGGTTCGCCTGTCAGTGGGCAACGCCTCTTTTCAGAGAGCGGCGCTCTTCGTTTCGTCCCTGAAAGGATCGTTCTCACGCGGCGTCAATGACGAGGATTCGGGTCGGCCGAGATTAAAAATGTCCATTTAATTGCGGCGACGCGCCGCGGACCGCAGGATTTCGGCCGCCTCGCGGATAATCCTAATGTAAACGCGGCGTAATTAACCGGGGAATCTTTTCTCCCATTCAGACGCTGATTCGCTGGTTTTTTTTTCTCCCCCCGCCGTAAGCGCCGCATTCACCACGGTGTGAATTCTTCTTCCCTCTGTTTTCTGTGTTGAATAACTTTGTTTTCCACGAGACTGCTTTAGTGTGTCGGTCGCTTTGCTCAGTTACTTTAGTTTTAATTGTGGAGATAAATTTCGCAGCCAAATATCTTTTGTTCAATTCAAAATGGACGCTATGGCACCGGAGAATAGAATATCTGCTAATAGCAGATTGCTGCGTTACTAAGAAACATTCTGTTTCGATAACGTGACATTTGAATATTCGAAAACTATAGAGGTTCATCTCGATTCTGTATTTGGAAACAGTCTTAAAATAGTCTCAAAATAATCTGGAAGTTCAAGTAGAAGAATGAGTAACCAGTCAGACGATCCAGAAATTTCTCACTGTAATTAATTACAAATTGTAATATTTGTAACATTCATCAAACCAAAATTCAATGTCAAACGACTCTAATGAAAATACGGCGTAATTACTGCGCAAAGGAGAAAGAATTTCTTTCAATGCTGCCTCGCTGGTTTCTTTCCCTCGCCAGTTCTGTTTTCACCGTTGAATAATTTGTTTCTCACGGCTGGATTCGTTTTTTCGTCGCTTGCTTCCGGACCGTTTATACCGTTTCCATTTCTCTCGTGTTTTAGTAGTGTATAATTTGGTGTTTTCCCTCTTTTCTTCTAAATTTAATCGCCGGTTTTATCGCTGTTTTCGCAGTTCTTTTTGCACACGCTTTGAAGATTGTGTTTGTTTTCTTTTTCCCTTTTTATAAGAATATTATTTAAGCTTGAAAAACACTAGAAAATTGTCGCGCTAATTTTACTCTGTTTTCGAGGTTCGAAATTGTTGTTTGTATTATACTTTGTTACCGTGAGTTTGCTTTCTTCCTTTGCTGCAGTATTATATTTTAGCCTCGCGGCAAAATTTTGGTTTCCACCTTGTATATATTCGTCGCTTCGCACGAACGGGGAAGATATCTTGGATTATTTTAGTCCTGTTTGCTTTCGATTGCGCGAGTTGTAAAACGCGCCGGCATCGTGTAGCTGTTGTAGTTTCTATTTTCCTTCGATTCAAACCGGATATTGTACTTGGATGGATTTGTAGGAAATTTCAGTAGAAGATGGCATAGACTTGTCAGACACTGTATTTCTCACTGTTTCTCTTGGATTGAAAATAATTTTTATCGAGACAGATAATGCTGTGGTATTCTTTTGGAAAGTTTAAGTAGGTATACTTATACAGATCACTAACAATTAATATATTTATATTTAAATTACAGTTATTTCCCGAAATAATTTTAAAACCCACATAAAATTTTTAATATAATTCTGTCGTTATTTCTGCCTCGAAGTAATTAAGATTCAACTTTTGTTATTAACAAAATTTTCCGCAAAATTGAACGCAATAGTGATTTAAATACGATTAAAGTTCAAAGTACGTCTTGCAAATATCAATGAATTCAAATTTAAGTTTAATTTTTACAAAATTGATTTATGACTCGTGAACATGTTTGTAGTTGTAGCTAGATAGATTTTTTTCTAGTTGACATGGCTGCCAACGTTATCTTGCAACGTGGTTCGTGCGTCGAAGATTCTCACTACCATTTTAAAACTTAACCGCAAGTTATAACGTCAGTGTTAAGTTACGCAACTTTTATAGGTTCGCGGTAGATTCCACGATAGACAGTAAACGTCGCTCCTCTTTTCCAACGTTCCATCGTTCGAGAAACTTTCCCCCTCGTGTATCACGATTTTCGGGTTGAATGGATTTTATTTGATCATCGTTACAGGCCGTGCACCTTACACACGTCCGTTAATTTTCTTCCTCGATAGTTCAACTTTATCCCTTGAAATCTTACATCTTACGAAAGGTGATTAAATTTTTCGTTAAAACTTCTCTATTTAATCAAAATTTAATTTGAATTTAAATGGATATATTTTGTGGGTAAATAGAATAGTTATTATAATGTTAAAATTCGATCAGTCGTTCGTTGAAATAATCTTATACATTGCGGTCAAAATTAGTCGAAAGTCATAGTTGAAACAAAAAATATAAATTTGCAATCCTTTTGCGTGTACTGTATGAGGTATAATTTTTATGAAACCAAGCGCTCAAAGCAAGTTGCAATTAACTCGCTCTTCTAAAAAAAAAAAAGAAATAACACTCCACTATGTGATGTAACGACACGAAAATTACTGTCACAGTGTACATTCTAATAAATTTGTTTCTGCTGCTTCACAACCCTCTTAGCAACTTGCAATTTTTTCATGTTCAGAATTACAAAGCGTCGTCGTAGAATCGAAACGAGAGTAAAAATCTCGAGGGTAAAATACGTGCATTGCATTTCAAACGTTCAGATTAGATGTTACAGTTATTAACTTCTGAAGCAAACCAATTTTTCAAAAATGACAAAACTCAATCGATAATTTTGATTGACCAAAGGTAGTTTTCTTTCGCCTCTTTGTCGTCCAATATTAATCCCTCATGAAATTGAACAATTCTTCTCCCTATAAATTTTACTAATTACAAAAGAAACCCTTGATAAATTCCAACCGATTTTCTTTTACTTCTTCTTTGTCCAATATTAATCCCGCAAAAGAAATTGAACTGTTCTTCCCCTTACACGTTCCCTTCTAATAATCTTATCAACAACCAATTTCCCCAATAAATCAGTCGTTTCTCAAGATAATAAAACTCAACCGACCAAATTTCAAGTGACCAGACATAACTTTCTTTATTGTTCGATATTAACCCTTCATAAAGTGGGACAGTCGTATCGTCTCCTTCACAACAGTTTCGCCAACTTCTCCATAATTTCTCGATCGAATCAAAAGCGATACTCGAGATGAATCCCGGGGGGGAAAAAGGTCGAGTTTCCCCATTCGAATTATCTTGCTGGCGTAAGAGAGAACGAGGTCACTCGAGGGGAACCTTCGTTTCCCTTAGACGTAACGATTCTAATTACGTCCTTCGATTCGCGTTGTTTCGTCGTTCGTGCTGTCACGAATCTCCAATTATATCACCGAGTACGTCCGATACGACGTTACCAGAAAAATTCCTTCCGTCTCGGTAGGCACGCGTTTCCACGTGGCTGGTGGAAATAATTAAACGGCTCGGAAGGAACCCTCGAACCCAACGGCCCCGGACCGACGAGAAATGACAAATAGAGTCGGAAGGAAACGAACGACCTCGTCGAAGCAATTCCTACGGAGTTCGAGCCATCCTTTTCACTCACGACAGAATGGTGGTTCAACGATGAACGAGTGCTTCCGCGTCGAGTGCACGATTGTTCAACGACGCGACTGTGCCTCTGCGAATTGTGCCTCTGTGGAAGAAGTTGCTCGAGTGGTTAATTGTTCTTTCGTTTTGTTGCTGTATCGTAGCAGATTTGGTATCACTTTTCCGGCAACTTGCAACGTAATCCTTTGACAACGGACAGTCAGACTTTAGTCAACTTTAGTTATATGTTTTTCTTTCTACGTTTGTACGCGGAAAAGCATGTCTCTTATCTTAAATTTTTATTAAATTGTTATTCGATATGTCAACTTTCTAAATTAATCTGCCATGTAATAAGGAAAAATTTATTTACAATTAAAGTATCGTTCGTCATTTTTATGAGAATTTCGTAGCGAACGATAAATGACATTTTCCCTCTTGTGACATTAGGGCACAAAGATGGAACTGCGTTATGTCGTGTCATCTGCAAATTTTGTCATTAGTAATCTTTCAAATTGTGTATCTAATGAGAAATTATTTAACACGCAAGTTGTATGGTTTCAATATTCAAGGACAAAATATGACGTATCAATTTTTCGTGTGTGTTGAGGGCTTTCCCTATTTCCAAGGTCGTTTTTAATTTTTTTAATTGGACCGTATATCTTTTTTGATCGTAAATCGAAAGAATATTCAATTCCAAGTGAAAAAAGTATCAAGTCACATTGATTTCAAACGGTTAAAATGGTTTGGGAGATATTTTCTGTTATTTCGATTTTCCAATTCCCTTCAACTATTCAGAATGCTTTTATTCTACGAAAAAAAAAAATCACCCTTGTGCTCCTCTTATTTTCATTCGTTCCTACTGTTTTACGTTCCACGCGCTTTACCACTCGCCTACAGTCAAACATGGTTAGCGAAACAGCGGGTCTTCGACGTAACCGAGGGTTCTCCTAATGGACCAGATTTCACTCCCCTGTTGATTCGTACTTTCACTTTTACGACCTCCGTTAAAAACCACGATACCGTATTAACCCCGGCCGTAACTCCACTGGGGCGATAAAATAAATTTAATTTCCAAAGTTTAACGTATTCGGGTCGAACGACTTCCCTGGATACTTGAATTCTTCAGTTTTTTCACATTTAATTAGAAACGAAGATTAAACGTCAATTTCGGCATTAATCTCGTGATTTTACCGCGTGATGATTTGTTCTCTTTGAAAATAATGAAGAATGATATACGAATCATGATGGAATAAACTCTCGTTCGTCGTATATAATATTTCAGCTAAAATTGAGTCGTTCGTTTATTTATTTATTAGTCAGTTTTGTTAAACAAAACCGAATGTTTTCAACGAACGTTTCTCTTCTAAAATTAAATTACTCCAGAATATTGTAGAATATACAATTGATTACTTTGACAATTCTGTCAGTTACTTTTAATTCAGTTCGTCATTTCTATCTCATCCTTCCAATACAGTCTCCGTCCATTTTACTTTTACACTCTCTTAACGTTTCTACTCCAAAAATCGTTCTGGAAACCACCCATTTCAAACGACAATCCACTCCATCGGTTCAATTGTCAACGATCCGCAAATCGAATCGAAGTTGTCTGTCCCTCCGATGAGTAACGCCAGTTTCCCTGAGAAAACTGCCAGCGCTGGCATTCACTTGCAATTCGAACATTCATCGTGCAGTTTTCGACTTCAATTTCACCGTGTCGATTTCCAATCAGCGACCACGCGACCACTGTCCCGAAGTCGACGTTTTACTCATCCTCGGTGACTCGATGGCCGCGATTAACGCTGGAATTTTCATCGTTCAACGAGGACACTGCTAATTAAATCCGGAATGGGATTTCCTTCTGTTTCATCAGCGTGCTGTTTACGGTTTATGGTTGTCGATAACCGCGTGAAATGGTAGTCGACAAACGTTTCGTACTTTTACGAGGATACACGTCCGTAAAAGTACGAGACGGTTGTTAACTGCTGCAGTGTGTTTTATTCGTTTCGTCAAACTGTTTCCCTGGTCGGAGCAGGACCAAGGATACGACCGCGGTCTCTGAAGAAATTCGAGCAATCAAACCGGGATAGTCGCAACGAAGCTTCGTCACTCGGAGAAAAATTGCTCCGTTGTAACGGAGGATGTGATTGAAGAGATTTGTTCGATCGTCAGAATGGGAAATGCAGTTGCTGGAAGAGAGGCAGAGCTTGAACCTTCGTAGCGACGTTTAGATTTTTATTACTGAAAGTGATTTTAGCGAGGGCGACCCAAAAAATCGGGCCTCCTCAGCTGCAACGCTGATGCAACGAAAATTAGCGATTGGTTGATTTGGGTCACGTGATTCGCGAGGGGGCGTGGCGTAGACTTCGAGTAGGAGTGGCGTTGTCTGCTACTGAGCGATCGCGCCCGTGATTTGTTTTCTATAGATTCAAATGTTTGCATGTCAATAAAATTTTATGGCAAAAATGTCGTCTTCATTTCCTAGTCGGAACAGTTGCTTCTGGGCCTTTCAGTGAAACGAATCGTACTGGGGTACAAGTGTAGTTTTTTTAAAACGACTGCCGTAAATTCGTTTAGGCGTCGTTTACATTGGACGATCGTTACTCTTGATCGAACAATTGTCATATCGAATTAGTCCGAGCCATAATCAGATCGAATCATAAATTGATCAACTTCAAAATTGTCTGTGTAGATATTATTTCAATCAAGTTGAAGCGACTTCTAATTTCTCAACTGAAAGCGGTATTTCTGGTCCAACGATCTGATCGTTTTAATTCTTATTTTAGAGATTACTAGCTGGTAACTAAAAGTTTCGTATTTCTATAGAGACATCACCTCTTCGTGACAACAAGCTTGATTTCCGAGTTATCGATGTAATATAAAAATATTGCAGAGAGTGTCCTTCATTAATTATTGTGGGGGTTGTCTCAATGACTTGGCTGTTGCACAACTTCGAGGCTTGGGACCAGATAAAACTGAAAACTCGCGATACTGGATGATATTCTTCTCCATTTCTAAAAATATTTATAGATTATTTAAACAAAGGGCAATTTTTATCGCGATTTGCTTACCCTGACAAACAATAAGCAATCTAATCGACTATTTGTCGGGATTTTATTTGGGTAACAATGTGATTCACGAGGAACAGGTATATATTGTTAGCTGAGAATACTTCTATACTCCTCGTGCAGAGTTTCTATAAAAATTATTTGACTGTGATTTCAACGAGATTCGAGGGTCAAATTGGTTGAAACGAAAGAAAAATGGCTTCAGTGTAACATCAAGATGAGAAAAATATTTATTGAAAATGTAGAAAGGCTATTGTTCGTACTATTGTTCGATCGTTTCTGAGACAATTGTCCGTGGATTGGTTTATCGAGATTACTAGCCATCTGAAATTGTAGCTGGCAATCGTTCTTTTACTTTTACAGAGGTGTACTTCTATCTCCTCGTATATAGTTTTATATAGTTTATTCGTTTTGTGCAATTTTTTCCACGGTCACTGTAGAGCTACCCCGATACGACAGTGATTTCAAAGAGATTCGAGCGACAAATTGTGACGAAGTTTTATTCGTAACGAAGATTGATTCGGTATAACGAGATTGAAATTCTAGTTTTCTTTTTTTTTTGGAAGAAAGACGAATTTTATTGTTCGTGGCGATGCATAAATATTTGTAGTGAGTACGAAAGGAATTCTTTGCTAGTTAAATTATACTTTTGAGAATGTGGAATTCGATGTTTTTCAAAAATTAAAATTTACAGCTTGAAAGATGAAGCAAATATTTCAAAAATTGAAAGGAAGTTAACTCTTCCGAGAGAAAACTTAAAATACATATTGGCAGAACGTGAAGCTAAGAGAATCGATGCTTCATTATAACATAGTGAAAATATTAAACAGCCAGAAATTTGGAAATATTTGAACAAAATATTGCGCTACTTGAAACTATTATTTGCTGATTTTCGATGCAATATTTTTATTCGTCGCTGCTGCCTATCATCCCCGTTCTATTAGAATGCCAAAGGGGGAGCATTAAGGTTAATGTGTCAAACTAATTTCCCTCCCCAGACACGTTAAATGCATGCATAAATTAGTATGTAACTAAAAATACCAGTTTCGTCGAGGGAAATAAAAATCTTGATGCCTTTGAAATGTTTTCACTTTCAGAAGAGATTTCCAGGAATTGCGAAATTTCCATCACCTTAAAACGCTGTGTCGTTCAATTTCGCGGCAACGTTTAAAATTGGGTTAAAAATTACAGCTTGGAAAATTAGAGATTCAAAAACGCGCAAGTTCCCGTTCAAAACTCACTTTGAGGGATTTGAACGTTTTACGAATGTAATGATAATTCAATGCCAAATAAAACGCCGAAAGAGAGATGGTAAAGCGGATGTCCCGGTCTGGTGAGCGCTATATGCATATGTTATGGAAATTAGGATTGTGGTCCATAATTTTAGTGGGACCAGCTGTAATAGCAGGTTGACCGTCAAAGAGTACTTTGAAATCAAACATTATTCAAATGTATTCCAAAACTAAAAGCGTTTGTGGTATAATAACGTTCCCTAAGACCGGAAAATAAAAAACATAATCTTTCGCTTTTCTATACCTTATATCCTCTAAATTGAAAGCCTCCCTCTCTCTGCAAATGAAATATTTCTTCACAAAACACGGCGTGAATTTTATCCCGACGTTTTTTCCATTACCGCGTAGAAAAACTGCGCTAACAATTCGGATAATCGAAAATCAAATCAGGCTGGATATAAAACGTGGCTCAATTAAGCTCGATCGAATGATTGTCAAATCGACGTCAAAGCAATTACAGGGGGAACGCAAACGCGATGCACCGTCCGGTTGAATTTGTATTTCGCGAAAAATTTCTCGCTAAATATACAGTGAAAATAAACGGAGAGATATTTGAATATGCAAACGGAAATCACCGGTGCCCCCGTTCGTTTAACTGTCCACGATGAAGTATCTCCTTCTTTTTTTTTTTTTTTTCATTTTCGAAACATTCGATCAATTTCAATGGTACGCAGTACCGCAATCAACGATCGATAATTTGGGAAAAAGCTGCGAAACTTCCGATAAATTCGTCTCGCGCCGCGAAAAACAACGCTCGTGCTTCAAAGTCCGATCGAATGAAATTTTTATCGGGCTCGATGCGCTACGGTATTTTCATAAAACTCGAGACGAGTGCTATTTTGTTGATCGTAACTTGCCCGGCGTATTTGTTCCGTAGAAATGCGGAATAAACGGAATCAACGACTGTCGAAGCACGCGGTAGCTTTTGAAATGTAAATAAAGCAATTAAGTAATTCCGGTTTGCAGAAAATTGTTTCGTAAAGTATTGTTATTTTAACAACTTGCGGGAAAGTACAATATCAACTTCTGAATAGTTATTATAATATATAGTGTGTAATAGTACATTGTAAAATATATTACAATATTTGTTAGAAATTTATTAGCTTCAGTTTCATATTTTCATTTCCTCGTACACAAATTCGTTTTAAACTCAATGTGTCAATTTTATGTTATCACTGGATCGCGGATTTTTACGCGGAAATTCGTAATTTTGAGAGTATAATTTGCATAAGTTAAAACCTCGACAGAAAATTATTTTACGTACTGACACATTTTATGCGTCTCTTCGCGTTACGCGCACTGCGATTTCGCACTCGAAAGTTCCCTATAATTGCACAAAAATCCCCACTCTTTCGCATGCACGTATCACACTCGACAAATTTCCCCAAATTCAGAGGAATCGCGCAAACGTATCAAGCGAAAATGCGATATTTCACGTTAAATGCATTCGCTTCGACATCTCCAACCTCCGAGTAATCGCAAATTTTCGCAAATTCGAGAATTTTTGTTAATCGCGTGAGAAGTAACGCGTTCAAACTTCATATGCACGTACGTATAACCATCGGAACCGATTCAACGATTTCATTTTATCCCGCTTTTTGCGGGATCCTCGCCGCGCCGTGCTATTTTTGTCGATAATCGTCCGGGCTGCGGGAAAATCTGCAATCGAGCTCCTCGTCACTGTGGTATTTTAACTGGCATCTTATTCGAAGCGATATTGGCTTAACGAAATGGTGTTTCAATTTCCTATATCGAGACGATCTATTTTCGAGTTTCGGAGACCCGTGGCAACTTTATTTGGCGAATTCGTCGGCCGATGGGAATTAACGAACGTGCATAAACTAATTAGCTCCGGATTAATGCGTTCGTAGTTAGGTGTTCGGCCGTGTGCGCCGAAAGCAATAGTCACCTACGAGACTGGATAACCAAGTTCTAATTATGCGGGTGATCATCTGTGAACTATAATTTTCACATTTACGTTGGGTGTAATTGTTTCGATCGAAGAGATATTTCACCCCGATTAAGAAAATTTGTGGACAAAATGAAACTTCTGCGTGAATTGGCCAATTACAGCGGAGACACGTATTAAATTATTAAAGGTTATTGCACGTAACGTTTTATTTGTAATTTTAAAAATTTCAGCAATTTGGTCGATATTTCTTTTGACAATATTTCTTTTATTTAGATTCTATAATTTTGCAATTCTTACAATTTCAATAAATTGAGGTATTTATAAGTCATTGCTTGGTCCTTAATAGTTTGAGAATTGACATTTTTCTTATGTACTTCGGATTGTTTGTTATCGCTGAAAGTGATTTTAATGGGGGTAAATAAAACTCTGAAAATCGGGCCTCTTCAGGTGCAACGCTGATGCAACGAAAATTAGCGATTGGTCGATTTAGGTCACGTGATTCGCGAGGGGGCATGGGGTAGACCTCGAGTAGGAGTGGCGTTGTCTGGTACTGAACGATCGCGCCTGTAATTTGTTTTGTATCGATTCGAAATTTTATGGCAAAAAAGTTGTCTTCAGAACAGTTGCTTCTGGGCTTTTCACAAGTCGTGCCGTTTTTATCAACATTGACTTTTCATTCTGATCAAGAAAATTTGTGAACAAAGTACAATCTTTGAATATTGGATAAATCATTTTCAAAGATATCTTTCTAAACAATTTTAGCGAAAGTAATCATATATAACCGAAACATTTCATACAATTGAGTGAATCTCATTACGTGACAGTAGATTCGTACAAAATGGATACAAATGTCTCTGTGAGTTAGCATAGTTACTAAGAAGCAACACGTTCGTAACGAGCACAGGAAGAGAGTCGTTGAATCGAGGAAATTCAATTAAGATAGGAGCTGAGAGCCTCCGCGAACTTCTAGTTTCCAAGTTCGAGAGGACAATGAGATGTAAACAAGTGCCGATAGAAAATGGAATGTTAATTGTTGCCGCGAAATAATCTGACACATTGTCTACAGCTTATTATTTCAGGAATATTTTGTTCGATAATATGTATTAACTAATTTGACTTCATTTTGAAGACAAACTGCTGAAAGTTAGATGAGTTCTCAGATCGGATCTAAGTAAAGACAACACATTTAATGAAGAAGAATTTACGAATGAAGTTCGACTTAATAAGTTTTTTCCAAGCATAGGAAAACCACACAAACGTATTTTCTTTATCGCAAAATAGGAAACCTAAACCAAAAAATTTGTAAGCTGTCAAATGTTAAAACACGTTTCTTAAAAACACTGATTGCTACGCAAAATTTATACAATTCGCCTACTAATGTTTAATTTTTACGAAATATTACAGTAGGAGTATATCTTTTTTCTTTGTCTAACTTAAAATTTTAATTCGCCAATGATATTCATCTTGCTTCAGTCATTTTCGAATATTTATAAAAATGGTCGGTATCCAGTATCCAGTCAACGTGTTGAAAGTTACTAATTTATTCTTGTAAAACGAAAGTCTTGTATTCTCCACCGATTCTCCTTCAATTCTTACACAATCTTAGCATACAACGGTATACAGATTCTCATCACAAATTTCCTCTACGCAAATCTCATTTTAAAGAGAGAAAAAATTGTCCAAACAACTAATTCCCATTCTGAATTCGTTATCACAGCCGGCGAACAATTTCGACCAATGTCCAAATCGCGAACAAAGTAGTAATCCCCGCTGGATTATCCGACGATTAATCATTGAAAACGGATCGAGTCAGTCCGGCCGCGTGATATTAACTGAGCGATCTGACATTCTCGTGGCCGTGTAAGGGATCTCGATATCAGAAACCCGGGTCCGCGTTCGCCTATTAACGGTTCACACACGCGTCGCGCGTAGGCGCGTGCACGCGTGCCTCACGACCGTCGGGCGTAATTCGAAGCGCGTGGGCGGCGCGCACATGCATCCTCGCCTAATTAAGGAAATTGCTCGCATTGCGTAACTGCTAGCAGATGTTGCCACTTGACAGGTTGGACTTCGATCCCCGCGGCACGATTCATCGAGTCGCTGGTGAATTCGAACGGTACACGACCGGCTGCAGTTCGCGTGTTTCGAACGTTTCGATGGTCATTAAGCATATTCGAATGATCGGGCCGGGGTGGAACGTCGTTTTGGAATGCGTTGATGATTTTACAACATTCTGGCAATGTCAATTGTCCGCGTGTTGGGCGCTGAGTTGAGTGGATCGGAAATTTTGCGGCAGTGGGACCATTTTCTACGTTGAACTTTTCAATTATGTATGCAGATGTCAGATATTTTTTTCCAAAATACTTGAAATACTTTTTTTCAATTGGTTCAAGATTATTTATTTCTTCTAGTAGAGTGATTGGAGCTTTTCTAGCAATAGGGGCATTTTTCGTTGAATTAGTTGCTTCTTAATATATGTAAATCCGAGAGGTTTTTTTCTAAGAATGTGAAATGTGACGTGACTCGTACGAAATTAAAAAATGTCAATTGTCGATTATTTGTGTCTTGTTTGTGCTACTAATTTAGGTAATTGAAACTTTTTACAATAGTGGGGACATTTTCTATGTTGAACTGGTTGTATGTAGGTGTCAGGAATCTTTTTCGAAGAATGTGAAATACAACGTGGCTGGTGTGAAATTGAAAAATGCCAATTAATTGGAGATTATCTCTGTCTTACTAGGGAAATCTGAAGTCCTACTGTATGAACGAAAAATTACAAAAAGAAACAGTGAAATTTTGTTATACTATATGAACTTCATCTATGTTAATGGCTTGTCCCTCCGTAGGTATAAATGAAATTCAGTTACATTAATATCCATTGCTTACTCTCCCAGTGGATATTAATGTACATCAATATATGGATAGCTCAGAAGCCAATCAGCGTAAATTACCTCCCATTAGATGTAATTTATACCGTGCAAATATCCTTTTGATGTTAAAATTATCAATCGACGGAACAGTTTAGTCGTTATAACATAATTATGATATTACAACCAAACTGTTTCATTTTGTAGCAATTTTGTAGAAATTGTCGGTGGCTCGCTGAGCAACTGAGACCATAATTTGGAAATAATTCTGTAGATAAAGCCTGTCCTGGGCTGAAAGTCGCTAAACATGGCGTGTTTGCGCGATTTTTGTCGGCTTCTTGCTAACGTCAGGACTTGGCGGAAGTTTATTAAAGTTTGAACGGTTTATCCGTGTCACGAAGCCAGTAGTCGGAATGCTACTGGACTCTTGCCTGTTTTTACTAGAGTGCCTTGAAGTGGAGTTACCTTCTTCGTCCTGAAAGTCTTCCTCCAGCAGAATCATTCAAGTGCAGGGATCTTCAAATTTTTCCGTGGTTGTTAGATCAAGAAACGCTGTAATTACACATATTGAAAAGCGAATGAACTTTCACTCGAAACTTTTTGCACACTCTTCAATATTTTTGTCGTAGATGACAAATTTTCTAAATTGCATTTTCAGTGTGTTAATACTTCGTACATTCTTATTTATATGAGGTATTCTCCAATTTTTTTCAATTTGGAACAAATGTAATTGATACTTGTGCTAGATTGTATGCTCATTGCCAAAATAATAGTTAATTACATCGACTGCTCTGACATTTTCGATACTTGTGAAGTTTAACATTTTAGCTAGTAATTTTTAAATGTCTTCCTTATACACTTATTTCTGCACATAACTGACTTCGCTTCGATTCTTTTCCTTATTAATTACATTTTTCATGTAATTCTAGTCAATCTGTCAGCGAGTATATTCACTCCGATTAATCGTTCGTTGCATATGCAAATACCATAAATATGCAAATAATGAAATACGTATATTAAAGAAGTATTACAGCGTGAAACAGTGAGACGAGCATTTTCTATTATAACACTTTATATTCCTATTTCAAAATAATATTGCGAAAATTATTTTTCCATTTAAGGGATTTGGCATTAATTTTGCAACTATTTGTCTCTTATTTTATCAAAGGATGTTTGATGTAAATAAAGATTATTATTACTATGTAGATGAAGCTTGTAGTACTCGAGTACATCATGCTCGATGTAATTACTTTGTCAATGTAAATTTAAACATATCCTTCCAATTATGTAAATTAGCCATCGATTGAAACTTATAAAAGATGACGTGGAGTTGCAGAGGGACACAACTTCAGAATGATTAGGATCACAATGCCGAACAATCAGTTAAACTTTTCTCGTTTAGACGACTGAAATGACGTCAAGCTTTCATTTGAATAAGATCCAAGAAACTTAAACTACCATTCTTTCACTATGCTCTTACAAGCAATATAAAATAGCAATTGTAAGATTTCCAACACGTAGCATTTTTTGTACCGTTAAAATACCAAAATAAGAATTGTTCGTTAAATTTATTTAACTTTTTTTTTTACCCAACACCGTGAAATATTCCATTTAAACTTCATTTTATATGAAACTGTATTTCATTCCACACAATAAAATTCGAAATTGAAAAGCACAAAATTTACACTTTGTCTTACTCGT
>KQ435828.1:1473870-1490104 GCA_001276565.1 Melipona quadrifasciata | reverse complement strand
TTTATTATAATATTTACAATATTATTTTATCATAAATTTACAATATTAATCGCGCCCTATAAATAAATGTTATTTTAATCCGCGTGTCAGAAATTCCGTCGGTTCGTGCAACAATTTCAATCCGGCACGTTTGACTCGATCTTTCGTTCGAATCGCTTATCGCGACATAATAATTCACGTGACCGCGAGCGTCAAACTTGGAAACGGCAAATGCATCGAGTAATTACAGTTCACAATCGTTCTGGCGATAATCGACTCGCCTAAACGACTGAAAATCGGCGCTGGAATTACCGCGGCAGTCACATCGTCAGGTGCATATTCAGTGAAGTACTTCCGGGCGGTTCTTGACGGCAGTTACAACATTTGGCGACGTTCCAATCGCGGCGATGTCGCTCATAATCGTTAACGGGAATGCCCGACGGGATACGCAGCCCCTAATCTGCAAAACTTCCAGCCGAATCTTCTCCGAACGCTGCTCCTCGCAATGGGCCAAGTTTCCAGACGACGCGGCTGGAGTTCTGAATTTACCCCACTTTCTTCGCGAGGATCGTCAAACCGAATAAACGGTTCTTTGTACCGAATTCGCAGAAAATGACTGAAGTTTCTATAAACGTTACGGACACGAGAAATTGAATTATTCGATTTGGGAGATGTTTGACCCTTCGTAGTCCCGTGCGCAACGATATTCTAATAATTCCAACGTTTGCCTGGACGACGGGTAACTATTCAGTTTATTTTTTATTTTCATTAAAAGAATGCAAACATTTTTAATTCTTCGATTTAAGCGCGCATTGTGAAAATAATCGCAGGCCAAACAAAGGCTTATTTTAATTCCTTGATCCCTTCTCGGCAAAACGAAGAGTGGTCTCACTGTTTAGTTTCTGCATCGTACGGGCAACTAGTTCTTATTTTCTCAGTTTCTTCGTAACTTCGTTGAACAGTGAAAAAATTAATTTTTAAGTGAATTTTCACACCGAATTGGCAAATAGAAATGAATTTTCCTTTGCTGCATTGGAAACGTTAGCGAGGTCATAAATCTTCAAATGATCACATTATAGGGTTTGAGGTTCTGGGAAGGATGCATGATGGAAGGATGGATAGATTTGAAGTAGTGAGTGAGGAAGAGAGAAGATTGCGTTTATAGGATGTGGATTTCGTTTCGTCTCGGAGTCACTGCCTAGACTCATCCAGTGGGGCTGATGGCAGCGACTCCTTACCCCAAGAGACGCTTGTTGTTGTAACTATCCTCGCGCTAGGCTGGCCCGATCACCCATCCTAGCGGGGTTCCGCACACTGCTTTACTTAACATCGACGATCGAAATAAATATAATACGACGAAGAATATGATGCAATTATGCCTCGTTGACTCGAGAAATAGGAAAATCTATGAGTTAAATCTATGAGATAAATCTTCGTTCAATAAGAAAGAAGAGAAATGTAGTGTGAAAATTTGCTTCCAGATATGTACAAAGAAATGCGTGTAAGTATAAAACTATCCGTTATCCGAGAGTTAATTAGATTGAATAGAACGTTCTAATGAATTGCCATCAAATGGCACCTGGTTTCTCAATTGACGATTGAAATGCAAACGCATTTTATGGCCTTCACCGTCATTGGACAAAATAATCGTACAATAATACTCGAGTCGCAGTTTTTTCACTGAAAGTTCATACATTTATAGCAATGTAAATGATCACGATTTTTGTTTTTTTTTGTTTTTCTTTTTACAAAAGGCAGACAAAGTATTCAGTATTTTCGAAGTATTTAGTTTCCAATTGAACGAAAAGGGAAATTCAACCAGCCCCGTTGATCGTTTAACCGTAATCCACTTCAACAAGCGATTCGGCCAGATTAGTTTACTTAGTCCATTAACCGGATGTCGCCTCGTTATCGGTCGTATTCAACACATCGTAGATAATTGAAGCACTAAACAGCTCGAAACGTCGACAGCGGCGAGAGAAGAAGTTTCTTAGCTGATATAGTGTAGTAAACGTTGCGGAGTCTAGTAGAGAGTAATAGGCCACCTAACAAGCCGTAACATCGCCTCTAATGTATGACTACTAATAGAATGAGATTAACGGTGGCTTTCTAACGAGATCGCGCGGTATATGAGAACTTTCGGGCAAGTTTCGATCCAGCGAGGTTCGCAGTACCGCAGGCCCTTCGGTCATAACCCTGTGTGCCCCTTCGAAAGAGTATGCCCCCTCGTCTCGTTGATAAAATTTCCAATTAATCTCCTCGGGAATTTGATGCGATATTGATTTTCACACGGTGTTGCGTATCTCGTGTCTGGCGATTAATATTCGCTCGTTCTTACAATGTATTATTCGCGATGAAATTGTAATCTTAAGAAAAAGGAATATTCGATGCAGGCGGTTTGTAATCACGCGTCATAGGTACCAAAATCCAAAAGCTTCAGTATCACGCATGCCCATATTCCATGTAGTTTAAAATTTCAAATAATCACAAATACTTGTTTCATAATTGGTTGAATAATATTTTAATATATTAACTTTATTGATTGAGTAATATTATTTCATTAACTTCTAAACTTTGTTATCTGTTTATTTGTTTCATCAAGACTTTATTATCTGTTAAACTATTTTTATCATATATTTACTTATTCGTGTTATTGCAACATCGTTACCTATAAAATTTCTCAAGACGTTTGAGTGATATATGTCTCGTCCACAAGTCTACGCAATATTATATTTATTTCAAAACTAAAGGAAATAGTACTTTGTACAACATGGAACATCTGCAAAGTGTACAACACATCAAAAATCGTATTATGAAATAACAAATTTAAAAATTTCCTCGTCAATGAGTATTAAACGAGTCTTTTGAACGAAGAACTTTTGTATGAAAATATGTCCTGCGTGAAAAATTACTCATCAGACCGCTCTTTCTTCCACGCTCTTGTTAGAAAATACAAGTTGCGAGAGAGTCGCAAGAAGCATCGCTATTTCTCTTAAAAATTTAACATCTCCGTCCCTCGCAGCTCATCTCGGTTTCTTGTTGCTTTTCTTTTTTTCCACCGAAGACCGGAAAAGAGAGGAACTTCATTTGCCTAGCGACGGGCTGAGCAAACCTCCGGCAGGCTATATCGCCGAGTTTCTCGTTGATCCGAGGTTTATCAGAAAGACGCTCGAGCGAAAAGACGTCCGGCAGCGGTGCATGATCGCCTTCGTCGTCTTTCGTTTCCATGATGTACACCCTTAATGGACCCTGAAAATTGATCGAGGCCATTACTCACTGGCTCTCGCTAGATCCCACGAGGATACGCCGCAACTTCTGATAAGCGGAAGGGGCGGCTCGTATTTACATGCAACGCGATTCGTTAACGACATTTCCGCGGTAATGCGGATCGTGATTAAGCGGCCGATCATTAATTCTTCTTTCATTAGGGAATCTTCGCTCGTTACGTAAGCGGAACTCCCGGGAGCCCATGAATAATTGATGTTTTCTAGCGAAGAAAGAAAAAAAGGAATCTTTATATTCTTCGGTTTTATATTGGTTTTCAAACAAGCAAATTTCAATTCGGGTTGAAGCGAGAGACGAACAACTGTCCGATAAAATTATTGGAGTGTAGCTTCTGATTTTGGAAAGTATGGAAATATTTTTGTGAAAATATGGAAAACGAAGAAAAATGCTTCGAACCCCTAATATTATTGCATTGTTGTTGGTTTTTAGTAATTTAGTATTTGGTTCGGTAGTGCAATTGGACGTTAGTATCAATAGCAATTCTGCTTGAATTTAATACTTGACTCTGTCATATATTAATCAGGGAAAAAACGAATTAACTCTGATAATAATTTCTTATTTGTGGAATACTTTCTACAAAGTAAATAATTAATTTTGTCGCATCTAGATTTGCAAAGATCGAAATTAACGTCTGGCTAACAAACTCGATCAAGAATTCGGAATTGCTGAAAATCAGGGTAGAATAACGTAATCAATCCTTGCGCCGTTAAACTAATTCCAACTTCCTTTAAATTAATTTACCTTCGTCAGTTTTTAATCTCTCAATTTTAGAAGTTTTCTCCTCAGTGAACTTTGTGGAAAGATTGTAAATGAAAAATGTTTAACTTTTAAGAATCCTTTATCGCATTTTACTTCCATTGACGTGGAATAAAAAGTTTTCGGCAAAAACAACGTTACCCAGTGCATTTTTTCGCTGGTGCCTTTTTCACAAATTATTCCCAAGACGTGTATGTTCTTTTTAAATTTAAGCTCACGCTTAAGTTCCATTTTATATGTTCCGTGTTGTATGTTTAATTCCATTTAAACCGAGGATATGGCACGCGCCAATGCAGCGGCAAATATACGTGGCTATTCTCAGATTTCTGGCATACTCCTGTTGGAATAGAATCCTAAGATATTTAAAGAATTCAAAAATCGTGCTCGTTCTCAGAGAGCTCTTGGAACATGTTCGTATTTTCACTTCTAAGAAAAACGTGGTTTTTCCTTATATTTCGTTACCCTTTGTCGTCTTTCGTTACTCTTTTATATCACTGAAACGCATTATTTTATCTTATTGTTGGAACTTTTCTTCCTCGTTCTTTCCGCGCTGTACTTTCTTTGCTCTTTTCTTTCGTCATTGCGACTCTTTCACCGTCTTCGTATTCAGACTCGCAGGGAAACTGTTTAACATTAGCAGTGCAAATGTTAGATGATAATAATGTCTGGAAATGGATATCTCGAGCAATCACTTACCGCAAGTGACTTATCTTTCGGTACCGAGAATACCTAAACGAGTTTGCTTAAGATACTCCAACGTTAAAAAAAAGTAAAAATCGAAGTGAAAAAAGCAATTAAATAAAGACGAAAGAATGGCTGAGCAAACAGCAAAATAAATTTATTTATTAAATAAATAAAATTTCGTGGCAGTTTAAGCACTTTAAATTGAATTGAACATTTGGTCAAACGCCGGACCCTGCATTTTTATTGTTTGACAAAAACCTTGAAATTTTAATTTCTACTATCCCTGACTTTGATTTCTTTTGTTTTTCATCGTTTCACGTGTTAAATAAATAAAAATGAAACGATAGTGAAGTGTAACGTGTCAGTCCTAAAACTACCTTATCGTTCCCTTTGCAAAGCGGTTAGCCAGACAAGTGTAAGCGATAAACAGAATTGTTCCGACGCGTATTTCGAACGGTGGCTTACCAAGAAACAAGAGAAATTGGTCCCATGTGTCCCGATGAAGAGGAGGCGGAATGATATTCGCGAAGGGCAGTTTACTGCATTAATCATCAGGCGGCGACTGTGCAGTAGCATTTCCTGTTATTTCCACCCCGGCTCAATAACTTGGTTGACAGGAAGCGTTACTTGCCTGTATTGCGAATTTCTCCTTTCAGTACAACATTTCCATTAATCTCGTTGGCCACTGGAGCTAAGCGTCTCGCGTTGCAAATCCAAAATGGCGCGCACCTTCGTTTGGTCTGTGATCTCAATTTGAAAGGTGTTGTTTCAAGTGTGCGATTGTATTGGTCGATACGATACATATTTCCGATTTTCGTAGATATTTATTCATGATAATAAAGTAAGACAGAATGCAATAATCTTGAGTCAATTGAGATTAGTATTACTATGAAATATATTATTATGGAATAGAATCATTGAACAACGCGCTATTTATTGGAACAAAATCTGATCGCTTTTGGTGTACGAATAATTCTTATTTTCCACCCCAACTTGTGCTTAAACTTTTGAACGCACGTTAAATGTATCTGGACCGTCCAGATAATTAAATGCTGAAGCGTAAAACAGTCGATATAAAAAAAAAAAAAAACACAGAATATTAGTCTTCTTTGTATCTTACAGCTGTCAAATGCACGAAAATGTTTTAATTAACATAATTATATTGTAACTGTTTCACATACATGCAACATTCAACGTATACAAATAAACCTTTACGTGCATTTTTAATAACGTGGTTCCACGTGTTTTTATGGAAGTTAGATATAAAATCGTTGGACTTGAAGTTCTTCCAAAAATTTATGAATCGAAAGGAATATTTACTTCAACATTTTAGATGGTAGATTCTAAGTCTTATTTCTGTTTCTAGGCAAGTTGAATTTTCTATCTTCGATTTTCTTCGTATAGTTTTATTAAGCTGTATTTCGTAATCTTCTACAAAAAATGTAATCTATTGGATTAATTTATTGGAGTAATCTATATGTTGGGATTGAGAATCACTGTCTTCCGTTTCTTACGTTGTCCTATATTTCTTTATATAGAGAAATTTGTTAAATTTTTATTACTTTGCACAGTAAATAACTTTAACACAACACGGCAGTTTTCTTTCTCTTTCACTGTATTTTATAAACTATAAAATTAAAAATTAATTTGTTCGTTTCATCTTTATATCATCTTAGATTTTGCCTATTTTACGTGCTTAATTTATATGTTTGATGTGTGTAGCTCGATCAATTGTAAAAATAATTAATCAATTCTTTTCCACTGCGACAAAATTATTACGTTGAAATGATTAGATAATTTTCTATCATTTTATATTTAAAAAAAAATTGATTGATTCTCTTTTACTGTGGCAAATTATTACATTGAAACAACCAATGTATAATTTGCTTATTTAATCTTCCTATCACTTTAGAGTTTACCTATTTTATAATACTTACGCAGGAATATCTAAATTGAAGTTTTTACTTTTAACTTCATTCAAATTTTTACTTCAACTTTTGTTAAATTGAATTAAAATCAAATATCGATTTTCACTACCTCTCGAATGTCTATTAAATTCCAATTGCTCTTGAAATTCTTGTACCATTCATTGCCGAATACTCCGCATACTTTTGAGAGAATACCTATTTTTTTTTTTTTTTTCGAAACCTTTTGTTCCGACATTTTCGATACGCGTTCCACACTTTAGTCGCCGATGGACGTTAATCAAAATGTAACAGGGGAGATCGGGTTCTTCGCGCGGTCCGAAAGTGGTTGAAAAATTGCGATTTTCTCTTGAAATCGTCGACGACGAGACAAGGACGCGCGGTGAGACTGGGCGGAGCGCGAATGAATTTTCATCGCGACACGTTCGACCTGTATCTGTATCGGATTCCAATATTCGAATGTCGGCCGATGGTACACAGGAGACGCGCTCTTTTCTCGTCCTATTACATATTCGCAACGGCGATGAACTTGCAGACGCTCTATTTTTCGCCCGGTTCGCGATTTTCCTTCCACTTTGTCCGCCGGCCTTTGAAAATTCCGCGCGGCACTGTGCGCTCGTTGTTGTTGTCGTTCGACGCGCGGAAAATATATGACGGTCCGTTCGTGGGCTAATCCCTTTAAAGAGGGATCTCCCGGACGGTAGAGGTGATTTCGTTCGAGCCACCGTTAAATAAATCCCACGGAAATTGGGCACGATCTGGCGAGAAACGATACGGTCGATCACGGTTTGTCTGTTTTTAATTCGCATCCGTCAGTTTCGTATTCATAGCGCTTTCGCGTATTCAGCTCGAGAGTTGAACGATACGCGAATATGTATTACGTATTCATTTCAAATGTTCTTTCTGATCTTGTCGCGTGTTTGTGTCGATTAGAACACTGGAAATATCAGAGTCTTTAAAATATTACTCTTGCTGTGTTTTTTTAATCTCTGCGGAAGCCTTCGTAGAAAAATACTCATATTCGTCTTTATTTAAAAGCATAGAGTAAATAAATATTATAAACGGATTGGAAATCGTGGTGACTCGAATTATACTGTTAATGAAAATAATATTATTTTGTCTTTGTTTCTGTATAGTTTCGACAAGTTGGTAAATAATTTTGATTTTAATAACTTTGGAATAAACGGAGTTTTTCACGCTTGAAATTTGTAATGTACGAGCTAAAAGTGTTCGTGACGTTTCTCAAATCGACGAATCTTTTTTTTTTTATTGCTGCGACGCGCGGGAAATTCATTTCTAATACATATATATGTATAAGCTAAAAGGTTGGAAAAACGCGTTCCCATTTATGTTTAAAATATATCCTGTCAACTAAATTGTAACGGGAATTGACTTTGCAGATTATTACACCGTCAGCGTTGATGCTCTTTAATACGTCACCGAGGAAAAATACAGCCCCGTAGAAAGCAAATAAAATGGCATCGATTTTCCACGGCCAGAGGAAACAAATATCTCGGAAAATTTCGAAAACTGACAAATATTTGTGTCAGCCACTTGCAGCGAATTCGACCGAAATACACGTCCATTTCAAACATTTCAGCGTAATTTGACAATGCGCGGCGAATATTTTATGAGAATTGTGTCGCGTTTCGATAAATCGCAAACGAAAGCTGAAGTTTAGGAAATTTTGAAGAAATTGGAAAATCTCGAAAGTTCGATTCATTTCACAACATTGTCACAATGACAAATTAACTCGTCCTTCCGATCATTTTTAATCAAATTATGTTTTTCTAACACTTAAGGACATCCAAAGTATAAATAAAAAAATTGCACGACTTGTACCCCAGTACAAGTACGATTCGTCCCACTTAAAGGCCCAGAAGCAACTGTTCTGACTAGGAAATGAAGACGACATTTTTGCCATAAAATTTTATCGATATGCAAACATTTGAATCGAGAGAAAACAAATTACAGGCGCGATCGCTCAGTACCAGACAACGCCACTCCTACTCGAGGTCTACGCCACGCCCCCTCGCGAATCACGTGACCCAAATCAACCAATCGCTAATTTTCGTTGCATTAGCGTTGCACCGATCTTCTGGGTTACCCCCCCTAAAACCACTTTCAGTGATAATAAGATATAATTCTTATTAATACGCATGATTTCTTAGTTACATTTTCAACATCTTGGAACATCATAACCTCTTTTGGTTCGTCGACTGAAAGATTAATGTACAAAAATTTGAGTTAAATGGTTAATGATCGTGTTTTGATAATGTGAAAGGACAAAATACTGAAAGAGCATAATTGTACCAGTGACACTGAGAAATTGTAGATAATTTGAAGATCGTTATGTAATCTTCTTTTACGAAATTATATTAGTTTAAGTTATCAAGAATATTTTATTTTTATTAGTACATTTATGCTCTTCATGCGGCTGTGATGTGGTAATGTGAAACGAAACTTTTTAATTATATCCAAGTTGTTAATTACACATTACTCTTATTTTTGCACAACAGAATTTTGATAATGTTGACACATGTTACACTCTGAACATATTCTTCGACAATGCATTTTCATTATTTCTCGCAATTAGCTCGATGTTGAAATAACATAACCATTCTCGGTGTGCATTTGTACGCAGAAATTATAGCGGACAGCGTAACTGCAATACCCCTATAGACATTTGTTTGCTATATTTGTTATTGTTGCTAATGTTTCATCAAAAAATGATATGTAAAAAATTATTTCGATCAAAATTTGAAACGCAGAACCTGAAGTTATCGACTCGATTACTCGATTATTCAATTAGTTTATTGCAACTGAAAAATATGAAAGGATGTAAAACACAATTTTTAAATGTAAAGTTTTGAAAAAGTAAAAGACTTTTTTATTCTTACATCAAGTGACTAAACGATAATGAATTGAAATGGAAATAAAAAAGTCACAAAGAAATTCCAATCATTAACAAAGAAATAGAATCTACATAGAAATTTTTTTAGCCTACTGAAAATTATGACAGCGACTTAAAAAATTGATAATATGCATTCAGATCTCAAACGATATTATCTCTGTAGAAATAATTTACGTATAAATATTATTTTCAAAATAATTTCAAGATTTTCATTTAATAAAACTTAAGAATAATTCAATCAATTTTTCCAGTCACTGCATAAGCAAGTCGACAGTCCGGCGTTGTGTGATTTCATGATAAAGAAAAATAATCCACGTCCAGATTTCTTCCCTCGAGATCAATCAAAAACGCAGTCTGAGGAGCTAATGCGTTTCTGACACCGAGCTAAATAACAAGAAATATCTCGCTGTCGCGCAAATTACGCAAGTACGAAGAAGAATGAACGTCGCATTAAGAGAAACGCTCGACCCCGGTCTTCGCGTCGATTCATTTATCAAAACGAGAAGAATCCCTCTGATTTAACAGCCTTTCGTCTAATTTGTGCCAACAGATCGGCGTGTGGAAGTCCTGGGAGAAGGAAGGTCTGGACATCAAGGACATTGTCTGGCCAGGAAACACCCACACGCCACCGCAAGGCGTGCCGGAGAAGTTTTACTTGAAAATAACGTTCCTGGAGGAGCCGCCTTACATCAATCTCGCGCCGCCGGATCCTGTGAGCGGGAAGTGTCTGGTGGATCGTGGTGTTCACTGTCGCGTCGCCAAGGAGTCCGACATGGTTGAGTAAGTCCAAAATTCGAGATCTACTTACTGGCTTGTTGTCGTTGAAATCGATGAGAAACCGAGTCTTTCTCGCTCTCGCGATCACGAGAAACCATTGACGTGTACAATTACATTTAACATTTTCGTAACCTTGTAATTTGTGAACGAATTTTGTGAACGAAATTACTGTCGAGTGACATTTATTGAATTTAAAGAGTAAAAAGAAGCCACTGACAGTGACTGGAAGTGCCGATGGATTAATTGAAATATGAAAACATTGGTTTAATTTTTGCTCGATATTCTTTCGATTGTTTTATTACGAAAGAATGAATTACGAACAAACATTGAATGTGGTTAATTTTCTACAAAATTCGGGATCTCGACTTAACGAAGTGAAAGTTGCTCGTGATACCGATATAAGCCACATTAATAGAATAGACAATCTACCATAAAGAACGAATCAAAATATTATCAAAAGTTTAGTTGCAATAATTACAGTATTATTTTACATTGGTTGAAACGTGTTGAATCTGATAAGTTGACGTTCAAATTTTTCATGAAAATTTGATTCTTGCAATTTCGTGTCGTGCATCTTCTTAAAAGACCTATATTTGATAGTTGAAATCTTAAAATTTCTTAAAATTTCTTCGGTGGTTAGGTTCTGATATTATTTATCAATGATAAATCTCTGTTCTCGTAAACTTCTTAAAGAGGCAAGATAAAACACAAGGATGAAGACGAACAAAAGGTACAGGGAGATATTTTATTTATTCGAATCGAAAATCGGAAAAAGGAAATTTATAGGTTCCTGCAAATTAATACAATAAAACTATATCGCATTGTAAATGTGAACAATGTGATCAGTTGGAGAGAACGAGTGACCAAATTCGAAGATAATGATTTTATGTATGATAATTTAATTAGCTCAGCTTCGAATAATTCCAAGACTTTCGAGCGTAATTCGCAAGGATTGCAGAAATTATAATCTATAAGGGTGGTCCCTTCCGTGGCAATAAACAGCGATTTATCCACGTTCCCGAAAGATATACTGTTCGTTTGGATAATGCTCCCCGGCGGGCTCGTTTGCAACGTGTTAACGTCATTAGTCGCTACATCCCGAACTCCGCGCTTTTTCCCTCGCACTCACGCAAGGGACTTGCTTTCGCGAAGTCTCGCCTTAATTTCGCAAGGAATTCTGTTGGCTCCCGAATTTCACCCGAGGATATCTTCGCCGGGGTCTAATGTAGTTAAGCGTTCCGTTGAAACGCGAGAAACTCGGTGCGTCTCTCCGGCTGGATTATTTTTTAATCTCGCGAATACCATTTAACAAGCGAAAATAAACGTTAAAAAAAAATCTTCAACGACTTAGGCAGATGGCACGTGAAATTAAAAGTTATAAATGTCTAGCTCGGAGAGATAGCAATGATTTTTTTAATCTTTCTGTCGCAGCTGATTTTTTAAATGTCGCGGTTAAGTTTGACTTGACTTTCATCGAAATAATTTCCATCATTTGACAAAGTGAAGTTATAGGTTACAGATAGTTTCCTCCTTGAAAATTATCATTCTACTTGTATACTTGAATTATTTAGATACTCGTTAGAAAATGAAAAGATGTGAATCTTTGTGCTTTGATAAAAAATTTGAATTATAATGTTAAATTGTAGGATAAGGAATTTTCTATTTAAATTCCATCTCTTCAGTTACGTTTATAAAAATTTGCCACCCGGTAAATATCCAAAATATACTTTCAGCAACGTAAGAAAATTTTCTATCAACGTTTCAATTTTCATATCGTAGTTTCGAGAACAAGAATTTGCATAAAAATCCATATATCTGCAAGGAGTATTCCACTTCGACAATTTTACACGTTTTCCTATAACATATTCCATATTTTAAAATCCGCAATCTATTTTTAATCCTTCGTCTGGTGACGCGACGAGTTTCACATTGCGCGTTATGTATATACGTCGCGCAACTTAAATTCATTCAACAGGGTATACGGAGAAAATGAAAGCTTCTCAGGGTCGCGACACTGAAGCTGAAACAAGCGGATAGAAACGGAGTACAAAGCTGTGACGGCCGTAGTTCGTAATTTTGCAATCCGTCTGACGGAAATTCCAGAAGAAAGATTCAATTCCAGCTGGCAACTGTCCCTGTCTCGCCATCATCCTTTTATTCTTTTCGCTTTGTTCCATCCAAGAACTTCCTCGTGTTCCTCCGTACGTTAACGTTGCACGCTCGCCACCAAAAACTTGCGTCGCTTCTTGTTGCTGGAACGTATCTATTTAAATGCCACGGATAACTCGATTAAACCGAGTGAAACCGGAGAAACGAATTACAGGTTCTTACTTATCACTCGAGCAGTACGTTTCCCAGTCTCTTGTCGCGAGAATCCCGCGGTTAGAATTACACTCGAACGAAGTTCAGAGGAAAGATTTATCGTAGCTGGATGTAAGAAGAAACGAGTGTGGTATAATTAATTCTTTAATTGGGAACGATGATTTAAAATTAAAAAGTGCATCTTCCATTTTTCCAAGTATGAAATTTGTAATTTCGAATTTTCTAATTCAGAATTTTATCAATTTACGTTTTTCTTCGTCTGTCAACCGAGGATGATGAGTTTACTCGTGAATGGAAAACATTCTTTCGGTTCGCAAAAGGAACGAAATATTAGAAATTAAACGTTCTAGATTGGAAAAGTGGAGGAATTAAAAGTAAAAAACAGAAAATTGGAAAATATTCGAAGCTGAAATTTTTATTGAAAATTTATATGGCTGAAATTTTTTAGAAAATTACTAAAATTATCAGACACCTTTGAAGAATCTCCGTGAACCTTTTAGAACAAATTGCAAAAGGAACTAAAGTTCTCCTCTATATGCATACTAAACGCTCTCTATATAAGTTAGCCCTCTGGTTGGAAACTTACAGAACCACTCCATTAAATCACACTAAACGTTACGAACGACCACCGGAAGATTCTTTGCACGTCGGTTCGCAATTTTCGCAAATTACGTACATGCGTCAATTCGCATTACACAAAGCTCTATATGTTACGTAACACGTTTTCACTATTGAAGCTTTTGTAAAACTTTCATAAAATTCGCGGACGAAATATCTGCAGTGTTTCTCAAAAGAAAGAAGAAGCGTTTCTCCCAGGAATCGATCGTATCATCTGCCGCGCGATCCAGACGAAAACATTAAGACGAATTCGATTCGCAACACGAGCGACTAATAAATCAGTTTCGAAGGCTACGTCGCGCGGAGCAACTCGAGAATCGTTGGACCGTGATCGTCGAACTTCTCGAACGACAGACGACAAACCCAATGGCAATCAGTAGTGATAACGGAACGGTTTCAGAAATTGAAATTCCTTTCGTGGCGGAATGCGGCCGACGTGCGTAAGACTAGAATGAAATTCACCGCGTGGATTAAGCGCGGATCAATTTTCCGCGCGAGTTGCACGACGAAGCGTGCACGTCGAGGCTACAACGTGTTCCAGGTTGAGAAATTTCCCGTGAAGAGTACGTCTTCGATTCGAAGACATCGTGTCACTTGGTTTATTCGCTGCAGCTCCTTGGAGATCTATCGCGGATCTCTTTTTTGCGAATTGAATAAGAATCGTATTTATATATGAAAGAAAATATCTGTATGATATTTAGTGTGATATTAATGTCTATTTTGTAAATTTTTAATCTATCTTCGAAAGTTTGTCTTTGAATTTTGGTTTTTTTTTTTTTTGAATTCGCGTAGAAAATTATTTGTATCTTTGTAGAATGCAAGTTGAGACACATTTTTAAATTTGTAAGCCAATTGTTAACTTTTCTCAGACGGTCTGTCGATTTTGACAGAATAAATTCGTTTACTTGCACGTTTGAATGTAAAGTACGATGGTGAATCTCTTTCAAGGAAATTAGTTGCCATTTATCTTGAAAGAAGGCTCTTTGTGATGTTGTTTATGAACTTGCTCGAATAACTTTTTTGTTAAATCCACTTACTATTCGTTTATACGTAACGCACATCTAAATACAAAGAGTGAATCTTCTTCAAAGTGATCGTATTATTTATTTATATCAAAAACGATTTTTCACTCGTCTAAAAATATCAGATTCGAATGAAAATTGAAACTGAATGATAATCAGTAACGATCAGATTATGTTTCGTGAATCGTGACTGGCGCCATCCAAAACTCACACACACGCTTAACATCACTCCAAAATCGTTGAACATTCCACTTTAAAGGATGATGTTTGATGGCGAGTTTTTTCGATTCAAAAATAACGTCAAATGAATCTCTCGATCCCAAGGTTAAACCAAACGCGATAAATTTTTGAAAAAAAAAAAAACAAACGATTTTCTATAATACCACTGCAAAGCACAAGATATATAATATATTTACCATAAACGTTAGTACGCAAGATTGTCCAAATCAAGAGAAGAAATTTATTTCAAGTGCACCACAACTCACAAAATTATTCAGGTAGCATTCCAGTTGTCCAAACTAGAAGGAGAAATTTAGCTCAAGTGTATTAATCGCGTTAACAAGAGTTAAGGGATTGAATATAAAAATTCGCAAGGGAGTGAAAATCAGGCTACAAGGGCGTCGTGTTAATTAACTTGAGCCAAAGGAATTTTTAAAACTGTCCCTTCCGTTTCTACAGATCTCCTTTAAATTCCTTAATTATTCCGAGCCGAGAACTTTCGTTTTGTTCGTGATTCGCGAAGGACGAACGTCCCACTTTCTTTCGTTGTCGTCAACTACAATCTCGTCCTCGTCGTCGAATGCCACGCGAAGGATTGCGTTATTTCGCGCGGTCGACGGATAATTAAAAAATCTAGATTGGAGAGAAGATCTATGGTTTTCATTATTACGTCTAAAAATGAACCGACTCGTCTCGCGACGTTCTGAAATAGGCCGATTTCTAGGAAAGCTAGCGTGGCGACAAGAATGCAAAGGAAGGGCACCATAGAACGAGAGAGAGAGAAAGAGAGAGAGAGAGAGAAAAAAAAGGAAATATCGTGAATACGGTTGAATGCTTGCTCGTGGCCTGGGTTAGCAACGGAACCGCTGTAATTGAAAGAGCCACGACAGAAGCGGAACAGCAAGGTTGAAAATTGCCCGAGTTGCGGTTATGATTGGTTCCATTTCGCGTGTATTTACTCGGAGCTCGTACGCCGGTCACAGAACTGTCGCGAATATTTAAACGTTTTTCAAATAAAAACATCCGTCCGAATATCGATTCAAGTCCCTCCCCTTCCTCCCCCGAATTTATATCCTTAAATATTTGAGCTCGTCCCTGGTAAATTTACAACCTTCCACGAGTTCCATTTGGATTCGTTTACAATATGGATGAGCATTCTTTCTGTCCATTTCCTTCTTTCCTCGTCAAATTCGAAAAGAATTGATACGTTTCGATTTGAGAGATGAAGTTTAAATTTCTCTCGTCTTTTTTCCCCCCGTACGTATTCGCTGTCACGTGTGCTCGTTCACATTTGCAAGCGAAATGAAGGAATATTGATATTCATGTGCGCAACATTGTTTTCGAGTTAAACGAATTTAATGTGGACAGAAATGAGGAAAACGATTCGTAATCTCATAGTTCTTGAATTATAAAAATTCGTGGACGAATATTTTCTTCGCAAATGTTCTCTTTGTATTCTTTACAAAACAACATTATTTATAAAGCTTCTAAAATCCAAGGACCTTTGTAATTCAAAAGTTCCAAGCTCACGAGGAAAATGACACAATCATACATACATCAGATATTTAGTGTATTAAAAAATATTAATATAAAAACTAACACGACTTGTACGATTCGTCTCACTGAAAGGCCCAGAAGGAACGGTTCCTTGTTCTGACTAGGAAATGAAGACGACTTTTTTGCCATAAAATTTTATTGATATGCAAACATTTGAATCGATACAAAACAAATTA
>KQ435828.1:1461641-1473800 GCA_001276565.1 Melipona quadrifasciata | reverse complement strand
GGGTTTCCCCCCCTAAAATCACTTTCAGTGATAAAAAAAAAATATATTTTAAAAAATATGAATATATTATATATTAAAATGTTCGATATCAAAATATGTTTTAGAATTATAACAATAACATTCACATTTTCCTCGAACTTTCCACAAAACACTTTGTTGGAACTTCCTTAATAAAGAAAATAAAATTTTCACATGATACTTGCTCGAGTGTTGAGAAAGAAAAACGAATTCCATTCAATTCGAAAGGAATTCGCGTTGCGATCTGTTGTGAAAATAGATTGCGATATCAAAGGCGGAGCAGCAAGAGGAAAACGATTATACCTACGACAGGAGGTATTGTCGTAGCTCTTTGGGAGTAACCGTAAACCCTCGGTTCCTTGTCGGATCATTGGACAACGTAATACGAGCGAACACCGACGACTCCTTTCGCTTTAGATTTCTTTCGAGCGAGACGTTTCCCAACGTTGTTTGTACGAGCGTGCGCGCAACAAACGGAAAAATAAAGATATCGCGAAACAGATCCAAGGAAAGAGATAGGGTTTAATGGAGAAACAACGAGGGTTGCAGGGTTTTCAACGGCCATGGCCACCTTACTCCGATGCCGTTTGTCCTCGGAATGGACTTCCTGCGCGACACCGACGCGACGGTAACTGCTGCTGCGAGAATGCAAACGGAAGGAGGACGCCATTTTACGATGAAATGTGTTTTTATACAAATGCACGAAAGAACAAACTCGTTGATTTTTATGAATTTATTGCAACGAGAGAAGTGTATTATTAGTGTGTATTACTAAACAGGAGGCAATGTTTACAAACAGATGGCAGAATAAATTAAATTCCACGGTAAATAATAATTTTTATTGTAACGAAAAGAAGAGATTAACATTCACGAGGAAGATTATTTCACGTGATCGTGTATTTTCTTCGAGAGAACAATTTATTGGCCCATTAACCCCTTTGCAACTGGTTCGCGGACCATAACGAGTGACCGAACCGTATACAATAATTCGTTGCTTTCTTTCACTTTTGAACTCGTCGATATGATATCACTGGATAGAAATTATTAAGAAGTAATAAACTTATCATTTGTTTTGCCTGGGTTACATTTAAATACACTTAAAACTGAGAAAATGCTGCAATTTGGGACAAAAAGTTCTCGACGTGCGTGGCGTACGTCATTCCAGCGCAAGAGGTTAAGGACCAAGTAACGACTTACCACAATATTATATAAATACTCTCATCTCTCGAAATTCTACGAAATTACAAAACCAAAAATGGAAGATGTAACGATGAGGAAGTAATCAAACGAATTCTTGAATGTCCATCTAGAGATTGATAGGAAACAATTCCATACGAATGATCCTTGATCGGTCGAAGAATAATTTGAAAAATTCTATCGTCGGATGTACGTGTATGAATCTTTGAAAATGTTTCTCCTTATATAAGGGAAATATCATTCAGGGGGAACGTTCAGCCGCGCGAGAGACTGGTTTTTAATCCACTGGAAGGTCGCATTATTTATGGCAGCCGACGCTTTCCATTTTCATCGGGGATTACTCTCGTATAAAAGAATTCAGCTGCATTGCCAGTCATATTCCCGGCAGATGCATCGGACGTCGTATGCGTCATTGCCGGTGCCCGAGGAATTCTCGAATGAAATCGAGCAGAGAAAAATACAGACTCATCGTAGCCTTCATGGCTGGGCGGCGAATGGCGGCGAATTTGGGACAAGCCGGAGCGGTGAACTTGGGTGAAACGATACGTCGGGATTCAACGCGGAACGCGTTGCCCGAATTTCTTCTTTTTGTCATTACGTTTTAATATCCGGGCACAGCAGCTGGAGGTTTCGTTTAAAACGTGGTTTCAATGTAAAATTTTTCAGAAGAAGAACGGACTTTTTTTATCGCTTTTTATAATTCGCTTGAATTGCGCATAATCTTTAAACGACGCTGCAAAATAAAATCGCGAATGAAGGTGCCTCGTGACGTTTCTAATTTATTCAATGCCGGAAAAAATTAATTCCGACGACATTAAGGAATCTCGTATCTCGAATTGCATCGTCGGGCGGTTGCAACGATTTATGTTCGTACCTTGTATTTAATTTCGCTTTGCGTTTTACATTCTTCGCGATATTAATAATAAAATTCGATTGAGCAACTGCAGTTGACAATTGAGAATCAATTTGAGAAATTGAAACGGACGTAAATGAATTGAAATAAACTGAACTAAAGACTGGTGTACAATATATACACAAACAAAATCAATACAGGTAAAATGTCTGTGGTAAATTTAGAGAGAATGTGCACAGCGTGACACGTGGGAATTTTAAACTGAATGAAACTGAAGTACGTATTCGCGAATTCCCTGAATATAAGTTCCCGCTAGTAAATCGAATTCTTAAGATTTCACGCTCAAAAACGTTTCTTCCCGAGGTCTCCGCGATATTTTGTGTAAAATGCTCGCGAAGAGGGCTACCGTTTCAAAAGGACTGCGTTACTCGAGCGGCCATTGAATTTCCGGTAAGTGTGATCGTTTGAACGTCACAGTTTAGCTCAGTTTATCTCCTTTTAAATTTTTCGTCCGTTTTTTATTCTCACTGGCTTTCACTTTAAATACCCAGGATTTTTTAAATATCATACTCGAAGGAAATATTTAAATGACACTTTGAATTTGAAAGAAATATTTAAATAAAGATTCGTTCCATTCGCTGTATCGTAGCTCGCGAGTATATTTCGTATAATTTCATCCTTAAATTCCCAGGAAATGTCTAAAAAAATACCCGCATTATCCACAAACAAGAGCGGTGAAAGGAACGTCCGTTTTTAATTATTCGCTCGTTAGCGAAATTTCCATCGCTCTAAACCACTACACGCCATTAGAACGCGAAACGTGGGGCTATGATTATTCATCCGCGGTTATTGCTTCTTCAGATTATTACAGGTACTTTCGCGCGGATCAACACCGCACCGGAAATACACTAATATCATCGCCCGGCATTACGTCGATTTCCATAGCGACGGGTGGTCTGGTTTTAATCCTGACCACGGTGTTCCCATCCAGATAATCCGTGAACTCGATTCGCGAAAACGGCGCCGAGGGGATTGCCCGCCGTTTATATGGAAACGCGCCGTTCGAATCCGCGGCGTCATTCGACGGCCCTCCGCAATTTCTAACTCGCGTAAATCCGCGGTATGCCGAACCCATTGTGGGTACGTGTCGTTGAAACGAACGCCAGGATCTAAGAATCAACACGTAACGGGTTCCGGCTCTTTTCCTTCCTTTCGCTCGAGAATTTCGTTGAATATTTGACGCGATTTTCTCTTGGGTCTGAGTGAACTGCAGTTCGCTGAATACCGTTTTTTGAGTCAATTGGTGAAGTGGCTAATGGATACAACGATCGACGATGGTATAAATTTCGTAGCGAAAGAGAATTTGGATCTGAACACTTCGTTGATCGAATAATAGTCGTGTTGTTGTATAGTAAGTTTTCAAGCTTGTATAGTAAGACGACGGATTATGCAAGAGATAATTAATATTTGCTTGATAATTACCCTGTCATGTTTCGCTTTATTGAATAACGAAGTATATGTATAATAATGTAAATAATGTAAAGAATAACAATAAAAGTAATTAAATAATTGATCGATTGACGAATCGAAAAATGAAGAAAAACGATGATTTTGTGAACGATATTTTTCTTTTAATTTGCAATTTATTTAAGAATACATATTAGGAAATTAATAAATGGTTGATCAATTTTCGATCAATCTTCTGTTTCTTCTTTCTTCTTTTTTTCGTTTTTCGAGGATCAAGTATTTGGTAAAATCCTCTTGAATTTGACCGATTCGTTGACGAGATTATAGACGTGTTATCCAGTTTTTAGACTTGTGAATGTATAATCGGACGATGGATTGTACAAAGAATTGATAGATCCTCCGTCACGTTTCGCTGTATTGAACTGTTGAACAGCAACATTGATCGATTTCATACATTGAAAAATGATGACATTACAAACACTCTTCTAAATTTATCGTAGAATATACACTGTTACTTGTGTCACGAACTTATGAAAGTATGTAATTTGTTTCCTAAAAATTGAATTATGCTATAATTCGCCAACATGACTGGGATTTCAGATTTCTTTTTACAGATTTCTTTTGCTTAAAATATCAAAATTAATATTGATTTCTGTTTAAACAGAGATATAAACGTATAAATCTGTTTATTTCAATTATTATCATCTAAGTTATAGTAATTTATGCGTTGAATATTCTGATATCGGTTGTTTCTTTATTACAACGAAATTAAAAAATTAATAAAAAGTGGAGTCGATCAGTTTAGCTTTTCAGGGGTGGATTTGACTTTACTCTCGAAGTAACTAAAATAGAAAAGCTGGACGTGTATTTGTTAATGGAATTCTGTAAGCATAAATGAAAAGCGACGTCGTGAAGTGAATATTGACGAGGTGTCTGATGGTATTTCTTTGCTTGCAACGATTTAGATCCTCAAGGTTCATTTCTGCCTTCTCAAACAAGAAGGCTTGTAATTAAAGTTACCTCGTATTAACTAGACAACGTTTACGACCAAGAGCTACTCAAAGGTAGAAGTTTCAGACAGCTAATTTGACGCTAATATCCGTCCATAATACAAGCTAAAATTTATCTTCGATCAAATTTTCAACGATCAACAGACAGCTACTTTGTCTTGGAGGCAGATTCTCACCCGTTCGTTCAATTGATCAAAGTTTGGTACAACCACCCAATTAATCTCTGATTATTATTTCTTATATAAGCGAACATTGCGCTAGAATAACATTTAAACAATTATATCCAAGCTCCTGATATTATTACATGATTTCTATAAAATTTTTAGTCTAAAGGTGAGAGCTCTGATTGTTGAATTATGTAAATAGAAAAGCCACTGTTTATTTCGGAGTTAATTTTCCAAGTTAATTAGAATCCAAGACGCAAAAGCAGAAGGTTTAGAAAAAGTCAAGAGGCACGATGTAAAATCGATAATTTTGTAAAATGGAATATTTTTTTTACAATGTTGGTAAAAAATAGCACTAATCGTATACGATTTTAAATTTACTACTATTGTACGATTTAAGTGTACTTTAAGTTTATACAAATTTTATTTTATAATGTAATATATAATTATATAATATTAAATTATAAATTATAAATTATATAATATAAATTGCAGGAAAGAATTGATGATAATGTTCTATAGGTATTTGAAATTTCTAGCAGGAGCGCAATTTAATTTCAGTTTCTATTGTGTATTTTGTATAACCATCACTAAAATTAAATAACGAAAGTAATGGATTAACGAAATTTCATCCAGATTGCTTTAATCATTTATGGTCCAACGGTCTGGTTAGATTTTGCTCCTATTATCGGACGTAACTTCTATGGTCCGATTGTAACACATATGATGACGTGAATACATTAAAATCATGTTACATTTAACGCGCAATGAGCAACGCACGCATAGACTCGTACTTATATTGAATCGTAATTACAGACGTATAGATTTAGACTAATTAAGCAGGGAGAACAATGGTTCTTTCGTAGGAAAGGTCTTTAGGTTTCCAATTGTTCGAGGAGAAAAGAATCCATTAACATAATTCACTGAAAGAATTCACCAACGCAGCAAACTTCCAGCTTGTGGCCTAATAAGCTGTTAACTTCCAATTTCCAAATTCTGAACGTTCAGTGTCGAGTTTGTTGATTGGTTATGCGTGTGGCGTGCATGAAACTTCCAGATACAAATTTCCTCCACAACTGTTATTTGTAAATTACCATTATTCAAATTCCCGCGAATATTAGATCGAGTAGTAAGTTTGCTCATCCTTTGATGATGCACGCGTTACTGCGTCATCAAGGATGCAGTTACCCGCAGTAGAGGAGAGATATTACCAGGATATTAAACAATTTCGAAAATTCAATTGTAGATAGAGTAATCGAGGAACATTTGCTAGGTAAAATTTTATACGTTGTATTAAATTTTAAAATAACTGATTGAGGTTCGAAGGGAAGAATGTGATTCGAATTCAGAGCAGCGAGCCTCGATGTTAGAAGTAGCTCGCAATTGAGAGTAAGATCGTTGTTTCTCCTTACAAACGCACACGAGTAGCATGGGCAAATATTTTCGAATACGTGAGAACAATTCAGCCTCAGTCACTGAATTTCGAAGCACATGCTCCTAATTTTCATTGTTTTCTTTCATACGATCATTAATAAAATTGGGTTACTAATGAGAATTGGGTTAACTTAAATTGTCTAAACTTAAGTAACTAAATTAAGATTTAATTCAAGTACACAGATTGAGATATCATCCAGAATTTTATAATTTATCAAATAGAATTATAATTGTGACTACTTTTTTTTAATGGATATATTTTTTGCCCCGTTGATCGATGCAGCTCAACAAAGTATTAATCTCTGTTTGTCGAAAAATTACTACGCATGCATAAGGTGATACAACTTAAAAAAAGAATTATTACTGTACGTATTGTAGCCTCTTCTGTAATAAACAATTTTTATTGTAACGAAGCTTTTCTGCGTCTTCGTGAAACAACAGAGATATTCAATGTGATCAAGTTACGTGGTTCACTCTGTATTTAACAAGAACAATGAATAAATGATTGCAATTCGTGTGAATGAAGAAATGTCTAATATTGTATATATCATACGGACAATTTTGAGCTATTGTTTCAATAAACAGTCTGTACATGATCTTAATTATATCGCAACATATTGCACACGATTGCTTATGTTATCCGTTGCTACGATAAATCATGATGCCTGTTATCCTCTTTAGAATAGCAAGGCGAATCAGTAATTGTGCAAATTGCCCGATGTTTGTTTCAATGCGAGAGAAATTCGTCGTTTGTAACACGCCGAGTTACGTTTTAAAGCAGCACTGTATAGTCGACTGGCCATATTTTATGAATTGACGAACTGTATAGAAACATATCCTCGTTCTTGTTACGGAGAAAATGACGTTCCGTGTCAAGATACTTCACAAGTATCGATTGAACATTATCACAATGAAATGACAAATAATAATTATTATAATTAAACGTAATGATTGCATTATGAATAACGCACTTCACAGTGGGATAAAATATATTTAGTACGTCTTGTTTTGCAAAATACTGAATATGTGTTCCTTTTTCTTTCGTTCTAATTATTTTATCTTGTGAAAAATCACTTTGTAACGTGTACTAGAACTCTTCAATTCTCAAACGATATTATCGAGTTACGGATGATTGTAAAGATATTTCACATTATTAAATTCATATACTAAATTTTAGTAATAACTTGGCTGAATAATGAAATTTTTGATTCTCAACATTATCAACAGGAGCAATGAATTTTAATTTAAATCGTACTTTAAATTTTAATGTTATTTCTATTTTTACGCAATTTGATTGCAGTTTCCACAAACATGTCACATATTTTTTACATCACCTTCGGCAAAATCCTGTAAGGCAATGGGATTGAGGCGACCCATCCTGTATATTAAATACACCTCCGATACCTCGATCCATTACTCTTTCAATCGAGAAACTCATCCCCCGATATTCCTTTTCCATTGTACACGCACAGAGCATCCTTTATAGTTCTCTCGAGATATTTCCTGCCCCTAGATTCCACGTGATCGACCACGAATCAGCTTCGTGGATGTACCAACAGCAGCAGGTCACTTCCCGTTCCGGTCTATATGCCGTTTCCCCTTCTTCAACGCCGCACACCGTCCATTTCGAGATCAGTTTTCATTCCATATCCCGAATCGCGCGAAATCACGCGGAAACTTTGCAATCTCTTCGACCAATCAGCTTTTCACAAAGCTGTACAAAAATGATTACGCAGTCGCGCGAAATGCAATTGCAAAACACATCTGCAGAAGATGCATTCCGGCTTGATCGAAATCTAAGTCATCTCGAGCCCGAACCTGAATTATTTTGACTGTCACATTCGCAAATCGAAGTCGAGCGAAATCAATCGAGTTGTAGTCACGTTCCAGGCATGAATCCAATTTTTTCCCTTCTTTCTTTCTTCACTTTCCCTCTACGTGAGATTCGTATCAAGCACGTTGAACAGTGGTTATTCCCGAGGACGCACATGAAATGAAAATCTTCCCGACGGACGCTTTTCGTTTTTATCCCGCCCCTCTCAACCACCACGTTCATTCCCTTTTTCTCTCTCCTCTTTAACCTGCGAATCGCCGTGGGATATTTTACTTTATAAACGTACCCGAATTGGCAGTAAAGTTTCATTTTATGACATCATTCCGTGACGTTCCACAGGAGGGAAACTCCTGTCCGCGGAATATATGGTTTAATAAATGGATTTATGAATTTACAAAGTGAGATGAATATTAGTTGTTTCGTCTGCTGTAATATTACGCGTCCATTGTTCGAACGTTGATTCGGTACGAGGTTCAAATTTTCGGGGAACAATTATGCCAGTGCATAATGTCGCGCGATTTATTCTTGTTTCAATTAATTTTCATCGTTTTAGCTTGTTGTACGAATGTTAGAACGCAACGTGGAAAGAGAATAATTTCTGGATTAATTCGACCCCTAATTATCAATAAATACGATGCTATGATATAAAATTAATATATCGTAATACAACGCGATCACGTGGGGATGTTCGAAGAACATTGCATTGAATTTAATTAATCAAATTATCATTGAAACATCACGTTAGGTAAAATTACTGAAAATTCGAACGATATTAATATTGCTTCAAAAACAATTATTCGCTAGTGTCAGCTTTTAAAGATATTGCATTGTATTTATTATACACTATAGTTCTTTTGTGTTCCAAAATAATTGACCTGCTGCGTTAATTATTATGTGTTTCATTCGAAAGTTTTTTCAATTATTTTATATTAACGCTAGAACAACCAAATTTCTCGATATAACGAATTATAGATTTCCTTTCTTTACAATTGTTTGAAAAACAATTTTGTCACAACAATTAATATGAATTTCTGTTTAGGCATAATTGTGTATAAATCTATTCATTTTAATTACTACCATTTAAATTATAATGATTTATTTTGTAATGAATATTTTGATACATATTAGAGATTGTTATAGCGTTAATTAATTTTACGCGAACGTTGCCAGTGACTCAAACTCGCCCACATTCATTGAATTTTCATCTGTTAACATAATCATACAATCTCGTAGTTCACATCTAATTACGCATGCAACGGGCATGTTACCTTCAACTTGTGAAAACTCTGACCTACTTTCGCCTGATTTCGAGCATCCCTCCCATAACTTACGATCCACGACATTCATGTGTACGTGTTCATCAACGAAAACAGCAACCGGAATGCATTATCAAGTATTCTGAAAATGACTCCGTTGCTTTCTAAATTACCTTGTTATCTTGTGAAAGGAAATTGACCACGCTGAGCCAGAAAAAAGTTAAGTTCGTTAGATCAAGAAATTTTAGTTGATATTGAATGAATTAGTTTCTACTAATTCAAGAGTATTTTGTTGGCAATTTTGTATATTGTTAGTTATTTAAATTTAAAATAATTGTCATTTTCACGAACAATCTGAATCGTTTATGTTCAGTTTGTTAACTTCCACTCTTGAATTTCTATTTTTTGCCAATTGTTTCTTCGAATATTTGTACATCAAAGTAGAGATTTCAATAAGTGTCTCAGAATTTTTTCAAATCAACAAAATCTTCTTCGATAACAAGTATTTCAGTAATTTTTTCAAATTTTTTTAAAAATCAGGGACAGTAAAAAAATTAATCGTGGTTTCGACCGACCCAGATTATTCGTGAGAGATGCGAAAAATATTATTGCCCGCGGAGGGTTAAAAATAATTGTACGGAGAATATGAAAGAGAAATGAATGAAAAAAAAAAACAATTCGAGAACTAGAGAATATTACATACCGTTTCCAACTTAATTAATTACGTCAAACTGTATTCTTGAAATCGCATATGTATTGAACGTAGGATACAGCATACCGTTGATATCGCATAATCAAGTTTTCCTAAATACTATCGAGGTTTAGTTGGCAAATTCTATTCGATGCGATCAGATAAATCCTATTGGACCTTCTTAGATTCTAAGTAGATATTCTTAGACACCGTCGAACCTTATCCGATTTCTCATGAACTATTGGAAAGTTAAATTATCTAGAAATCCGCTAAATCTCTCTGAACCTTATTAAATCTTCGAACGGGTTGGCTAGAGCAAGCGTTCTATCTTGATCTCAATTCAGATAAATCGTGCAAATCTGTTTTTTCTAATAGATGTAATAAAATTTTTGAACAAACCTATCACGTATATTTCTGTAATATTTCAAAAATTTACTATTTCCTTTTACGATAAGAGACATTTTTTAAAAGTTATTTAAAATTTCTGCACATTGTCAAAATTTTCAAACGTTGTCAAACGTTGTCAAACGTTGTCAAACGTTGTCAAACGTTGTCAAACGTTGTCAAACGTTGTCAAACGTTATTTGATTTCTTAAATTAACTAAAATAAATTTAACCTAAAAGCTAAAAGTCTAAATTTCCTCCATATTCTCTTGAATCTTGGAGTTATGTCTCTTTTATCTCTTTCGCTGAATCTCGAAACTTTTTTCACATCTCAGTAGATCGCAGATGTTTTGATTAGGCTGAATGCGCTTCGTGAGCAATTGTTACGTCCGTTTCAGTGGTCAGTCTTTACTGAGCAACTAAGTTACTTCTTTGGTCAAGTACGACACGGTTCCTCAGGATTCGAATGCCTGTCGAAAGTTTTCCGATTTCCGGTTAGTTCGAACTTTATCGATGTCAATCCGAGATGTCAAGCCACGTTATGTGGCTAACCGGATTTTAAGTTTCCTCAAGTCCATTTGGAGACCTTATAATCGAGTTATGCGATATTTCAAGCGATGCTGGAACTTTTCAGCGACTTTTCCGATTATATTGAATGTAGAACGAGTAGGGGAACAATTCAATTTCGTTAATTGTACACTTGTAATGTATACATATAATTACGTTATGCATTTGTAAGGAATTTTTTAGTGGGAGGAACAAATTTTTAAAAGGAAAATATTTAGTGGGAGAAACAAATTTTTATTCAGCTTCCCTCTTTTTAATTACGTTCGCAGATATACAAAACTACATATTTTTCTTTTTCGCACTCGTTGAGAAATGCACGTTTCTTCTAAATATCATTTAATACTAGGACTGCCGGAATTTTCATTTAATTTTTCTAAACATACTTTCCCTGCACAATGAAAACGATGAAAATTATAAAAATGTAAAAATTAGTTTCTGCTGTAACATTCGTCGTACGTATTAATAGAGACAGTAATTTTTCTAAATTCATTCAAAGATCATTTTGATCTAACATCAATCTTGATTGGAGTAATATTATTACGTAATGTATATTGAAAAAAATATCGAATTTTTACGTGGACGAATTTGCTTTTTCAAAACAGCCTAGAGATCTATTATAGTTAGTCCACATAAGAATTTTGAGCAAAAGTTTTGTCTAAAGTGTTGCTGACTCGACTGAAACTGAACTTTTCGAAAGTAAATACGTCAAGAACGAAGTAATACGTCAGGCAAAACATCTGCTCGGAATTCTTACGCGAACTAACCAACTTTCCAGGCCATTTTGAAGGGACAATTCGTTTAGGCTGCAACTCTTCGTAAAACACTCTGGAAAAGAGTATTAGAAAGGGCTTAGTAGGCCAGACAGTTAATAAAACGTACAATGATGATAGAATCTCTTTGTCCCTCAAGTGGGAACGATATGGCAGGACGCCAACAAAAAAGAAAGATAATTGCTCCTTCCGTGCGGCGCGGTTGAGACGAAAGATGTGCCAAAACGAGTAATCGAATATAAAGCTTGAAAAAGGGTAGCTTGGCTCGAAATGTGAGAATCACATTACCACCGACTCTCCAGTCTTTAAAAGAGCAAAAGAAAAAAAAGAAAAGGAAAAGAAAAGGGAGAAGAAAGGAAGGAAATCAAAAAAGGAACGGAACAAATATTACGTTCAACACTGTGAAGTGTGTCGAACAAGATTAAATTCATAGCCGGACGAATTACGTCCGCCGCTGTAAAAGTTTCACCGTGAATGCCCGAAAAAAAAGGAGGGCGATAATTCGCACTCTCGC
>KQ435828.1:1438563-1450189 GCA_001276565.1 Melipona quadrifasciata | reverse complement strand
ATGTTATAAAAATTAATATTATTTTATTATATACATATGTTAATTTTTGAAGTATATTATTCAACGTACATTACTCATCAACAACAAATTTTGTTCAGACACTATCTAAATCTGTTCGAAATTCAACTATTCAAGAAACTGATTGAAGTTTATAGAGATGGAATTAGAAAAAAAAAGAGATATTTCACACCAATAGAAATCAGGGAATGTATAGTATAAACAATATTATTGCGAATGTAAAGCAAAACTTAGTATAGTATATCGACGAGATTAATTTCAATAACCACGATGATATTTTTCTGAAACTCGCACGAAACTCTTAGATCCCTTTTTTTTACAATCATTTCGTACGAAAGAATCGAGTGAGATAAAATTTAGACTTACAATAGAACTACAATACAATTCGTTAGATGACGCAAGAGAATAATTAAAAAAATCGGCCATATGCTCATCTATTATATATTCGCATGAAAATTTCTATTTTTCTCAGTGATAAATGCAAAGTGTAATTCACAGCCAGAAATGATTTAAATCGGGAAGATATCTTAGATCGTGAATTTCTAAGATTATAACGCGAGTTCGGGCGAAATATATATTCCCTCAACGGCCAAATATTTCCGCGCCAAGAAGCTGCATTCAACCGCGGTGGTTATCCAACGATGAATGAACGTTTTGTTTCTTACACTGACCGCCAGCCGTCGAATTCAAACGCGTCTCTTTCGCTCGAGTTCCAAAAATAATTCCGTGAATTGTTCGTCAATTTGTTCACTTTCACTTTCGTGAAGTTCTAACCAATACATGTATATAATTCAAAAAAATTCTAATAATTCTGCAAGATACGTCACTGCTGCGCAATAACGTTGGAAATTTTATGCGATAGATAGTCGGTAAAGGGAGGCTACGAAGCTCGTAAAGAAAGTTCTCGAGTGAGCTGATACCTATTAATATGATAAAACTTAGGGCTTCCATGGCTTGTAAAGCGTGCTATCATAAAGTATCAAGCAAAATGTGTGTTACGTAAACTGGGTGCAAAAGTCGTTTTATGAGCCGAATATGGCACGCTGAACTCGTAAAAGTTAATCAATGGAACTTGGAAACGGAACTGGAGGGTTCAGAGTATCGCAACTGAAACTTTAAAACTCTCGATCCTCTGCAAATTCATTGATCTTTCATTCCCACGAGTGCGACAAATCTAATCTAGGGTTATATTCCATGTATATTTTTTTTTCAAATTTCCCAATATCTTGCTCCTACTGCCGCAGAAAATTTCTAGTCTTCATCGTGCGAAGATGATACATGCTAGTCAGTAAATTATTTCATTTATTTTGAGTAATTAAGATTAATTGAAATACAAAGAGATCCAAAAATGAGTCAACTTCGTTTAGAGAAGATTTAATCTTCATCGTGTTGCTGTAAAATTTTTATTTCACCCAAAAAGCGTGAGAAAATTTTGTCTGCAATGAGAGAAGCTATTTTCGTCGATTGGTGTATCGTTTGTTAAATATTAATATATTAACGACTAACGAAAGCTGAGCTAAGCATTTCAGCGAGATTCGATGCAAGCACAATCCCACGTTGTTGATTGATTAATTTTGCACAGCTTACTAAACATCCGGTTCGAACGTGCTTATTTAAACGCGTCACGAATCAAATTGACGTATCCCAAGCTCGAGATTGTTTGCATTGGTATTGAAATTTCATAACCTACGTACACACTCGGTGGACGTGTGTGTAGAAGAGACAAACAAATTGCTGTGTAAGAGAGATTTCTATGATGATAAATAAAAGTTGTGATTAACAGTCTTCTTTCTACATCTCTCATCTTTTCCTTCTAAAATTCTCTGTTGTTTACAGAAAATTTCGATTTCGATTAATGCAAGTGATTGAATAAGTAAATAATTTACATTTTGTCGAAAATCTTATTGATTTTGATATACGTAAGTTCTTCTTCTTAATTAAAACAATCGTTCCTTCCAAGAACGTGAAATTTTTCAAGCATCGACAGATTAAATTTCTCATCATAAGAATCTCAATTCTCGAGGGTTTCTCAACAAGAAATGCTCCTAATTTTACCCCAAGAGAGGAGAAGAAACCGTACAACGTTCAATATCAAATTGAATGAGGGAAACTCGCTGACATACTTCAGTGTAAAGATCTTTCAGCGAAGAAAAACGGTTTACTGCTTTAAACAACCGAAGCAACTGGGTTTTAATTAGCCGAATTAAGAACCCAGTAGCAACCATAACCTTTCGAAGTTAACCGAAATTAACAGTGGAATGTTCACTTTGGTTCGAACAGTGTTCAATTAACGCTCTTGTAACTCAGATTCATGACGAATGTGTGGGCGTTGTTCGCCGTGGTGTTCCTCGCCATTTACACTGCCAACCTGGCCGCCTTCATGATCACGAGGGAGGAGTTTCACGAGTTCACCGGCGTTGACGATCACCGTTTAGCCAAGCCATGGTCCCACAAGCCAATGTTCAAGTTCGGAACCATACCTTGGAGCCACACCGATAGCACTTTGGCTAAATACTTCAAGGAGATGCACGCTTACATGAAGAAGTTCAACAAGAGCAGCGTGGCTGAAGGAATCGAGGCTGTCGTCAGCGGGTAAGTAGAACTGGACGACATTCTGTTATTTCGTTTTGAAATATTATCAATAAGAACAGCAGTGAAGACTGTAATGAAATTTTAAATATTCCAAATAATTGTAATTTCACTCTCAGTAATTTGACGAATGTTCTTGTTGTTAGTAATTTAATTTGTCAAAGTTATTTAGTTTCTCGCCCATTTATAGAAAATTTAGAGGTTGTTTGTATAAAGATTCATATGAATTATGATATATAATATAATATATAATATATTATTATAACAAAATGTATAATTTAAATACATTATAATGTAATATATTTATAATATCATATATTGTCACATCGATTAACAAAGGCTTTTGTAAAGATTTTATATGAGAGAATTTTATACAAGAAATAACATGTATTGGTATTACAAGCAACATGTTAAAATTATGGGAGTCATAAAGTATCAAAATATACAACTACAGTAATATTTGATAGATGAACTGGTTCTTTATTATGTTTATGAAAAGTTTAATCATTAGATTCTTTAAAATTTTTTTAGTGTCTTTCAATGTCTCTGTTTCTACTTTTCTACGTTTCTCCAACTTCCAACACTTTAGAAACGGCTTAGTACTTTAAAAACGTCTTGTACAGCGACACTCGTTGTCAAAGTTTCAAATTGGAAGAAAGAGAAAGGAAGTCTCGTAACTTTGGCGAATTTCGAATTCTCGCGTACGTCTAAGGCATTGCTCCATTTTCACCAATGGGAAAACATATGCCAAGAAAAAAAACTAGTTTCACCACGATCTTGAAGACTGCAATCACCTACATATTTACAACAATCTCTTCGATACGATTCTTTTTCTTTTGTCAACCATTTTATTGAACTTTGAATATTAGTTAGGATTTCTTGGATATTTGTCACTTAATCCTCATGTTCAAAGTTCAATAAAACGCTCAAACTTCATTCTTTGAGATAATGACACGTCTGGTCGCGAAAAGAATTGTTCAATAATCTTAGAGATGTTTGGATTTCTACATTTTTTGCTACATAAAGAAAAAAAGTATCTTCGAAGCAAGATGAAGTGGATTGTCATATGATATTTTTTTCCTACAAAGTTATCACGGTTTAAATTATCGGAAATTTTTCATCGTTGTTGGTTCAGTTCTCCTCGCACTGCATAAAAGTTTCTGCATCCTATTGTGTTATAAAGTTCTTGTATTTTTATTGCTTTAGCGTGGAAAGTTCACGCTTCAATCGTTAAAAAATTCTCGTGTTGAAAAATCCACGAAAATGTTGATCAATAAATTTGCCTGTCTCATACGTACAATGTAGCCCGATGTAGTATTATGTTTATTTGATATAAATTTTCAAAAAAAAAAAAAACCAAAAATACCTCATAACGCTTCGTTGAATTCACCGACTGGCGATGGTGTTATAATTTTGTCAGACGCATCGTTTGACCTCGGTAAATGTGCACGCATCGCATATACGTGGCTCGTTATCAAAGTTTTCTCGCAGAGTTGCTCGTTTAATCTCCGGGACCCAGTTTCCGCGACTTTCGCAGCGATCGCTGCTTTCGCGGGGGGCAAAGTGCACGGGAAGTCGCGAGATGTAAATTATCGCGCAAACAGAAAGAAATAAGGGAGAGAAAGAAAGAGAGGGAGGGATTTTTCTAGGAATAAACTCTCTCGACTCGTAACTTTCTAATGAAATTCTCAATAAAATACAAAATACGACGTCAAAACGGAAAGCGGACGCTTTCGAATTTCGTGGTAATGTTCGAGGTTCTTCGTTGATGCCAGTAGAATTTGTACAACAATTCTGCTTACTCCCTTATCACGCGCTGGACTGATACAAAGTTTCTCGAACAGCTTAACGCAGAGATTGCAATTTTCTTATTGCCAGTGCACCATTTGGGCGATCCGAGACGATCAAACTTTCGCACAAGCTTGAACCTGCGAAAGTGTATCGCAATTAAAATCGATAAGACGATTCGAGGAAATTCCTTCGTTCTTGGGGAAAAACCTTGACGGAGCGCGATTCAGACGAGGCTGAAAGATCGTTCCCCTTCGTGAAAGGGGAGAATGTTTGAAGCGAAATTCGATTCGTTCGTCCGATTCGACGATTCTTTTTAAGCCTTTGACACTCGTCTCTCTTGTCATTCCTCTTAGAAACGTCGTTTTCCTCTTTCAACAGAGAAATGGACGCGTTCATTTACGACGGAACGGTGTTGGACTATCTGGTGGCGCAGGACGAGGACTGCCGTTTGCTGACCGTGGGATCCTGGTACGCCATGACCGGATACGGCATCGCGTTCTCCAGGAATTCCAAGTATCTCCAGATGTTCAACAAGCGTCTGCTGGACTACAGAGACAACGGTATCGGCATCTGATCACAGGACATTCTGCACTTTGTGATAAGAGACCTTGTCTCAACGAGAAACTTTACTCCATTTTATTCCTTGTTTTGTATATTTTTCGCAGTCACTTGCATCTACTTCGGAATACAAGTTTTAGAATTCTTGTAGTATCTGTAGTAAGTTAAAAGTTTGTTTCAATATTCACATTTTAAATTTTAATCGAATCTTCAGAGGCTACTATCAACTTTGAAGGTTTCAAAGACTGTGGAGTAACTTTGATCATTAAACAATGTTAAAATAACGATCTGAGTTTTTAAATTTTTCTAAATTTCCATTTTAAGGTCGATGACCGTTCATAATTTGAATATCCACAGATCTAGTTTCTTCCGCTACTAATTTTATCTTGAACAAGTCTTTTAAAATTATATTAAAACCTTAAGAAACTTGAATTGAGGTACCCATTTACTGTGATGCCGAGTAGATTTTTCTTTTCTTTTTTTTTTTTTTTTTGTTAAAAGAAGAATATTGAAATTCCAGGAGACTTGGAACGCCTGAGAAGGTACTGGATGACAGGTACCTGCAAGCCAGGAAGAGAGGTACAAAAGAGTAGCGATCCTTTGGCGCTGGAGCAGTTCCTTTCCGCGTTTCTCTTATTGATGATGGGAATTCTTCTGGCCGTGGCCTTCCTACTACTCGAGCATTTGTATTTCAAGTATGTCAGGCAGCATCTGGCACGAAGTGACGGTGGTGGCTGTTGCGCACTTTTCAGCTTGGTAAACAGCCTTTTTCTTTTTCTCTCTCTCTCGATGAAATTTCTCATATTATTTTCCAAATTTATCGGTTGCGGTTCTTTATGTGTTTTTTTCATTCATTCGTGGAAAGTGTGCAAGAATAGAAATATATAAAAATATTCAAAATACAGAGGACTCTTTATGACATATTTAATAAATAAAATTTTTGTAATTATCTTTGCAAAAATTGTACGGACGTTTGCAGTTTATGTTGATATTTCTGGTAGTTTCATTCTCAATATTGTTTCCCTGCGAAGAAAAGAGTTCAATTATTGTATTTGTGTTGCTACATCGACTTTGCAACAATTTTTTCCCTTGTCGAGCAACTGTGACACGTGAAATGTACAATATTGCAATATCAGTTTTTTAAAAATCTATTTTCCTCCAATAAATATGTTTATCTTTACAGATATGATACTTTGTGTCAATTTAAAACCAAGAATTTTCTTTCCCAGTCTCTCTCTTTGATATTTATAATTCCAGCTAGATTAAAATTTTTCTTTTTGGTATCAAAGAATTTTACCATTCTAACATTGATGTATAAATATAAATTCAAACTTTTTATATATTTTGACATTTTTCAAATGCAAACGCAAGATTCAGTAGTCACAAATCGCCACAAATCAGACATTTCGCATGTTACAATTAAAAGTACTCGCGCCTTGAAAGGTTTCTATTCGACGTTTAAATATAAATTCTATCTGAAAATTTCTTTTCTGTTTAAAGAGCATGGGAAAATCGCTGACATTCCGTGGAGCAGTCTACGAGGCACAGGATATCCTGAGGTACCACAGATGCAGGGATCCTATATGCGACACGCATTTATGGAAAGTGAAACACGAGTTAGATATGGCGAGGATCAGGATACGACAGCTGGAGAAGGATCTGGAGGCACACGGAATAAAACCCACTCAGGCCAAGTACGCTATGATCTTGATTCGTTAGAATTAACGTTATATTTCACGATTTAAAGTATTTCATAGTGTGTCTGCATTGCAGTTGAAACTCTTGACCTTAGTTCATTCAGGAGGATCTCAAAGAATACATTTAAAGTTTCTTAAAAAGTTCTAATTTCCCTGTTTTTCAAGTATAAATATTTTATTTATTCGTTTATGTCGTAAATATAAATTCTTGTAACAATACATACATTCTTGTTCTGCACTTGTGAGGAGATTGATCAAAATATCACACATGTCTGACTTTTGAATCTCGAAAAGAATGCATTTAAATTTAAAAATGTTAAAATACGTAAAATGCATGAGAGCTTTGTAATTGACATAAAATAACACATTTATTTATTTTTTGAATACTTGTTGTATCGATATATTATTATGTATAAAACAACCTGATTTACTGAAAATTTATTAATTAGCTTCAATTGAACGCTGCAGTGGATGCTGCTTTACTTTGAACAATTTTATACGATTTACAATATTTGCACTCGTTCGTTATTAACATTTGTTCATCGCGTAAGTACGATAGCCAACATTCATACGCGCGGAAAAATATCAAATTACGTAAACATCTCGGTACATGAAAGTGGATGCACGATAACGGATAATTACGTGGACGATTGGTCACGTTGAAAATTCGTTAGCGATACTCTTTGAGATCCGCTTGGTTGTCTGAAGGAAGAAGTCGGAAACAAAGGGCGAAAAGAGAGGGGAAAAAACGTTCCGTTCGTGACAAAAGAGATTCACGTGAACGGACTATATATATCTAGACCATTCGATGCATATTCGCTTCCTTTTGAAGTACCACCCGCTTTCGAAGCGAAGCATCTCGGGCTGCAGCTTCCTTCTTCTCTTTTTTTTTTCTCTCTTTCTCCATCAAGTTTCGACGGACCTTTGTTCTAGAAAGCTTTCCTTTAAAGGTCGACGCCTCTTCTGCCCGTTTGCGAACACGATTTCGTGAAAGCGGAAGTGGACCCGCAACGACAGATCTACGCATGTTACTGCATAGTTATTTTACCTTGTCCACCGTAAGATTTACAAGGATTCGATCTTGATTCGCGTTGCCGTTAAATTTCTACAGAAGAACCGCACGACGCGAGGAAGCAAAATTGGACGTAAAATTGAAATCTGACGTAAAAATTCTGCAGAAACCAAGGAAGAAAGGAAGAAAGAAAATCTCTTTGAACGTCTTTTTAAAATTCCTCGAACGAGGTATTCCATAATTAAGGTAATCGGATAATTAACCGTTCGATTGGTCGATAAAACGTCCGGCGTTTTAACTTCGAGACGAACAGTAGCTGCGAATCGAGATTAAATCCTGAATTACTTTCTGACGTCACTTGGAGCCTGGCTCGCACAGCATGCACTTATCTACGAACGTACACGTGTATACATTCATTCGTATACACAGTCGTAATATGTAAATATATATATATGAATATATATAACATTTACGTATATATATATATATACATTCAGACGCATATACACACGAGTTAAGTTAACGTCGTGATGTCGGTACGAGCGTATCCTCCACTTCTGTTTATTCTTTATCTCTGTGCGCCGTTCTCTGAATATACTGACGATCGTGAGTTTCAGACCTCCTCCCTTGATAATTCGGTAACGGGCTGCTTTACGCAGATCGATGGTTTCCTTGGAAAACGCAAATTAAACACCCGTGGGCGTCTTTGGTCCCGGTTATTATCGACTCGTACTACTAGAATTCCGTCGAAGAACCGTTAAACACAGAGGTTAACGATATCCTTTTCTCCGATTGAGACAACTAGATCACCGTAGATCGTTTACTTTGAGAGTTCACTGAGTACGATACCTAGCGTGTTATGGTACGTTTTATTTCTTGAAGTATTTGTGATCACTTGCATGGGTATTCTGTAGACACACTTAGTTACTTGAATTTGGTGAAATTGCATATAAGATAGACATGTACATAGAATAATCGCACTCGAGGTATTAGGATAGATGTGAAAGATATTTTAATAATGTTTTCTGAATAAAAATGTTTGAAAATCCTATCATACGAATATCACTTATAGATCGATACTAACGTGTCAATGTCAACATCAATTAAGAGTAGTTTTATATTTTCAAGAAACAAACAGTGTTTTTAAATAAAACGACAGACTCGGATTCACGATTACAACACTGTTATGTCAATCAATTTTGCGTTCCAAATTTATTTCCAAGTATCTTTGAATAAAACAACAGACTCGCAGATTCGCTATTGGGGGGCAACATTTACAAAACCAGCGCGTCAATATGGTCGAAAGTGATTCTATTCCAGTGTTTTTAAATGAAATAACAGACTCGGGTACCCGCGACGACGAGACAGGATTTTTACAATAACATCAGTGGTCTCAAACTTACGATCGGCCGTATGTCTTCACCGTATGTATCACGTATGGAGTGTATTTCACGGTAAAAATTGGCTTCGATTTTACGTTCGATATTAAGCCCGCGAACACGGTCGGGTAGTTGATAGAGGAAATAGGGCAGGGTGAGATGAGGAGGCGAGAAACGTCCGTTGCTCGTAAGAAAGCAGAACTTCTCAACGACACGAGATCTCAGAATGAACTTTCGTTGCCGGCGGCTAAGAAAAAGTAAGTTTCCGCTGGGAAACTTTACCACCCGGATAAGCTCGCAGGTGTTTGCAGGAGGATCCAGGCTCACGTTGTCTCGGCCAATCACGAACGTTGCGTTTAATCGAACTTCCGTTGAAAATCGGCCCCGGGATTTTGCGATATTCGCACGCCACCGTTTAAATAGCGAGCTTCCCAACTTTCCGTTCCCATGTCCTTTCCGGAAATACAGTTCCTTAATTGTGTTTCAACAGGATTTAGCGATAGATCTGTTCGATTCGAGGAAGGTAAGAAGCAGTCGACGAGGAGAAGGAGTTTCGAAGTTTCACTGTTGGAAGTGATGATTCTCGATCGCAGTCGGAGTTACACGTGAATTGGAACGTTTAAAAACTCAATTCGTAGGTAGATTTGTTTTCGTATGGCGAATCAATCGTTGCGCAAAGTGTTTCGGATTGTATCGAAAAACAAAATTTTCAACCAGAGCTTTCGTAAAATCGGATATTTAAAATTGAATTGAATCGTTCAACCGTAAATTTACTCTCGCGTAGTGAATTTTACGAGAATGAAGAATTTTGAAAATTTTAGAAATTCGCAGTTTTCAGTGGGAAGAATTTTCGATCAAATTGCTGAAATTTCACATCTGCTGAAGTTGAATTTTTTCAAATGCGTTTTCGCAAATTGAAATATCTAAAATTCTCGATCTCTCTTCAATTGTTCGCGGATTAATTTATGTCAAATTTCCGTAGATAAATATTTATCTTCAAAAATTATTTCCTTGTATAGTGACAAGTTGATAGTAATTTCTTACTTATCGTTGCACCTTTCAGAGAAAATTGCAAGATGATTGTGAACGTCTGTGGTGTATCGCACGACCGTACTTTGAGTAGTTTACTTTAAATTTCTTTCTTAAAAGAAAACTTCAATTTTCAGTCTGAATCTTAGAGAAATTTAAATTTAAATTTTAAATTTCGAAGCAACGTCGAATTTTCATAACTGACTGAGACGATCGACTTTCATAAACTGAATTCCAGTTTTCGTTTAAACAAACACTCCTTCGCAAAATAACCGTCCAGAGAGATAACTTCACAGAAGGATTCCCTCTCCGATGAAATCAAACAGACGTAAAGGAACTGTCGGTTAAACCGAAGCAACGAAGAATTCCGTACATCCTGTCAAAGCTCCTTTCCTCCGATATCTTCCGGATTTTCCAAATACTCTTCCGCGAGCTCCTCCCGAGAGTTCCAGCTCGATATCTCTCGCGTGTCTTTCCTTTCCTCTTTTTTTCTTTTTTTTTTTTTTTTTTTTTTTTTTTTTTTTTTAATATCGAAAACGAGGAAAGATCTCGCGTCGCTTGAGACGTGTTGCTGGTACACGTTAAGAAGGGATGGTTTGGTAACGGTGGAAGAGAAGCCTGGCACATATCCACGTCGGCCTTTTTTAAAGGAGGAAAACCGGAAGTCTCGGCTGGTGGCGAGGATGCTTTCAAAGCTCGGACCGCCATTCACAAGCGGAGTCATTGGCGGTGGAAGCTCCGCATCCGCTACCGCCATACTTCGATTCGTAAGTCCGCAAAACGCTCACAACACAGCGTACAAAATGCTCTGGAGTGACGTAGGAACCTTCCCAGCAAACATTTCCTCCCCTGGATGTGTCGTCGAAATAGCGTCGCCGCTCGAACGATGATTTTCCAGCGTGTTTCCATCTCGCTGAAGGGCGCTCGGTTTGCTATATATTATAGATAATTGTGGAAATTTCATATTATTTATTTCATTACTTTTGCTTTTTTTTTTTAAATCAAATCTTCTTCTTTCTTTTTCTTTTTTTGTTATTTAATTTATTTTCGATGGAGGGAAAATTTCATTTGATGTTGCTGAATAGATAGACACTCGCGATTGAAAATTTAGAATGTGTCAAGATTTCAAAAGAAAAATTACTTGTGATATTACAGTATTTTCGAGTATTGAAAAATTGTAATTAATTGCACGAAAAAAAAAAGAATGATAGTTAATGGAATTGTTTCTCTAATTGTTGAAATTTTTTCGTTTTCAACGACTTGTTTCAGGAAGTAATTGAATAACTGATGAACGAAAGAAAGTGTAAATTGGTATTACATCTATTCGTTGCTCTAATACTTAATACTCTTTTCAGTCAGCCTCAGTATACAGTAAGAATTTCATGATAGTTCAAGCTCCTTTCTCCGGCAGTTAATGTTTTATTATTAGATGTATCGATAAGAATTGAATTATACAGAGCAACGTATAACAACTCATATTCCAATGTTTCACATTTCATTCTACAAGTTCGTTGTTTATCCCACGCTTACGTTGGTTTAATAAAATTATCATT
>KQ435828.1:1388820-1401839 GCA_001276565.1 Melipona quadrifasciata | reverse complement strand
TGTTTCGCACGACGGCGTAGAATCTCTGGAATTCGGGAAACGCCGGGAACTTTGGTGCCCCGAAGCTTTCTAGACTCTAGAATTCTCGAAGTTCAACGGGAACGTTGCCGGGCGTTGTCAGAAGGTTGCCAGCGTCACGAAGTTGTAGACAAAGGTTATCAAGGCAAAATCTCATGACGATCGAAACACATTTTCCCATCTCTATTACAGGGATACGTTCGTCAGATGGTGGAGACGGAGGGGGGAACAGGGGAGAGGGATGGAACATTGATAGAAGTTCGCTGTAATGCAACTTGTAGCTTGTTGCGGGAGCCTCGTATCGCGTCGAGTGATCGAAGACGTCCCGAGACGAAACAATTCTGGTTCAATTGAACCGGTGAACGAGAGAAAGCCGTAGGATCGCTTCATGGGAATGGAAAAGGCAGGTTTCCATCTGACGTTAAAAGAGCCGGAATTGAGTTACGGAATTGAGACGCAGAGAAACGTACGTAAGCGGTGTCACGTTCCTCTGCGAGCGTTCCCGCATGTATACGTCGTCGACCAGTCGCAAAACGTGAAAATGAAAATCTATCTACGGACTTGCTCTGGGTAAATCGATAAACTGTTCTGCAATTTGTTCTGCGATGGAACAATCTCTGTGGATGAAAAATTTGCGAAATTCTATATATTTCGAGCGTGGTAATAATTCTAAAAGTAAGGAAACACGTATATGATAACTGATCGTTATTATTTGTGAATTGTTGTGAAATAAAATAATTTGTTTGTCAGCGAAAATTTGAGAAGTTCTATATTTTAGAACGTAAGGATAATTCTCTGTAAATTCCAAAAATAAGGGAACATCAGGGTCTTAAATATTACGTACGTGATAATTCATTATTATTTATAAATTATTGTGAAACAAAATGATTTTGAACATAAGATACAATTCTTTGTAAATTCTGAAAGAAAGAAAAAGTGTGTGATAATTGATTATTGTGAGTGAAATATTGTGAAATAAAATTTTAGAATAGAATAAAAAATGACAATAAATACATTACGTGATAAACTAATACAGTCTAATACGAGACAATTTTATTTAAAGTAAAATAAAATTTTGTGCGAGCGAAAATTTGGGATATTCTGTGCAAAATTATATTACAAATTTTAAAGACAACGAGAACCTTCTTACGCAGTTTGTTTTCAGACCAATATTCGACGATTCACATGACGAATTAATTTATCATCACTACGACTGATATCTTGGAATGCAACGAACGAAACTCGGTTTATGTCGAGGCTCGACAAAGAAACTTCTCAAGGAATTAAATAACACCGATTTGCGCGGGTTTAATCGCAGGATATTCCGATAGAACGGCATTGCATTAACCCGACCGCAGCTCAATTCCCCGTTCCTTTAACTTTCACCGAATATTTGGTTTTTCGACGCGGCAACGTCGTATCATTTCTACGCCAATTCACGAAAGATATCGGAAACGACAACCAGCGCTAAATAAGTAGGAGAAATCCGTCCCGTATTTCAACGCCATAATCCTCTTGCGAAACGAGAGGCATTTCACAAATTGAGGTTGAAGTTGAAATCAACGAACGATTTTTACGCCGTAGGATCAACCTGGATAAGAAGAATCTCGCGTTTGAAACGCATTTATCACGACCGTGTTTCCTTTCGTTCCCGTCAAACGGTTCGGAAATTACGTAACAGTGATTCTTGATGAACAGTCGCGATACTCGTCGACGAAAACGCTTCGAGGATCGGAAACACCAGCTGGCTTAATTGACAAAAGTCGAGCTGGCCGTGGTGGTATTTATCCAGCTATTTATCTCAATTCTTCGCGAGGCTAGCACGCGTGCAGCGCAAAATTGCGTCCGACGACCACCGCCGGAAACGCTCTGGCGCGGAGGCTGCGGGTGGGGCAGACTTTTTACAAAAATCCGTTCGACGAGGTCATTCGAGAAACTCGGAGAACGACGTTCAAAGTTTCGGGTAAGTGGGTCGACCCTGGGTCGTTCCCAAAAATTTATTTACAGGAAAGCTGCCTCGTGCAATTTGGGACGATGCGTAAGTTTGGCAGAGTGGTGGAAACAGTGAAAATCGTCGCGAGTTAATGAAGTGTTTGACTCAAACAGACGTTTATGAGTTGAGTGTTTAATTTAACGTAATCTTTCAAGCCATTTCTTGCGGTCGTGAAATTTTTGTGCCCAGCCTTGATGAAGTAAAATATAACATGTTAAAGTTAACATTAACTGTAATCAAATTGAATATTAATCTTAACATAAAAATATACTATTAATTGAATTATTAAAACGAGGAACTACACGCGGCGTTATTCTATTTTCCCATGATGGAAAAACACGGTCGATAATGATTCGAGGAAAGCAAATAAATATATAAATATTTATTTGAAATTGAACATGTACAACTTTTTCAGACTATAACACAATTTTCAATTATTATTTCAATCAAAGCAGAAACTCTAAACAGATTACACACGATAATGTCTTGGTTATTCGAGCAGATGAAGGAACAAAATATAGTTCGGATAATGGATGTTCACTAGTTCTCTTTATTAGCTCGGGTAATAGGAGCTGCGCCCTCTGGCTCAACTAAACTAACATCATTAGTGAAATTTTACTGGACACGTAACGTTAATTGCACCAGTTACCAATATTAATAAACGTCAATGGTACGTCTGACGATTTGCAATTAATTGCACAAATTACAAATTATCTGATTTACCGCACTCGACGAGAAAATTAGAAAACTGTAAAAGAAAATTCAGTCACGAATATCTTTAAACATTTTACTAATTTGTTTACTCGTTAGATGAAAGAAAACTGTACAAATTCTGACAAAATGACGATGTGTTTTCTGTATCTGTTTACTGGAGTATAAATAAATCGAAAGGAACGATTGCGAAATCTAATATACATCTGTTACAGGTACATTAAAGTATATCTTTGTTGCACCATTAATCGGAGTAACATTCGCTTTACCGTGCAATAAGATTTCGTTCTCCATTTATCCACATCATACTTAAAATGAAAACGTTTCGGATACGATCTAATTTTAATTAAAAAATTAATTAAAATTCGCAAAACGGTAAACACGTTCCTCTCTGTTTTAAATATTTGAGACCCAAATGCATCTAACTGTATATCCGTTGCAGGAACACGCGTTCGCACAACTGAAATTACGTTGAACCACGGTGGATAATGAACGCTCGGCATATGAATTCGTACATCCGAAACCGAGTATTAACTTGTTCGTGCAAACAAAGTGCGGATAAACGATATTCTGCCGTGTAATCCGCGCGCTTGAGAAATACCCGCAATTACCGAACTATTCGAAACACGTTGCATTATCCGCGAAAGTAGTGATTTCAACGCGACTCAACGCAAGAAGCCAGCAGTTTATTCTTATCCTCGATCTTTCGCGAGCGGCTCGCAAACACGTCGTTTTCCTCGGGTTTCCTTTCGTGTCACCGGCGGCCCTCGGTTCGTTCCTCAAAGGAAGTTTAATTATCCTGTCTCGAGCGAAAGGTCGTCGAGGTTCGACGCACGGTGGCGCCTGCCTCGCAGGAGAGGAGAGAGAAAGTTTCAGAACCGGTTGTCGTTGATCCCGTCAATGAAGGAGGAAAAGAAAAAAGATACGCGTTGCGCGAAGAAAATAAAAGGGAGTCGCACGAGTCGAGTGCCCGGTTATTTCAAGCTTTTGCGTCGCGTAGTCGCTTCACAGCGAAGGTACGATGGAAAAGATGACACTGATTCAATTCAGCAATCTTTGCGGAATCTTGGAATTCTCACGAAGAGAATCGAGTAACTGATCTTGACACTGACTGTGAAATTTCAGTATGTATTCCGTAGGAAATTGAAAGAAATTGTAAAAGAATCAAACCTTCGTTGACGCTTCACGTTTCAATTAAATTGGTTAAGCTGGTTTTTGAACTGAGAAATTTGAAGGAGCAACGCACGGGATACACGAATACGTGCAAAATATTCAAAGCAGAGATATTTATCACGAAATGGAAAACGTTTCTATTTAAATTTCATTCCGTCGTGCACATGAAAATACAAAAATGCAAAAAAGCCCGCAATGTATAAATCTCTTTCGTATTAACGCTCTTTTCTAAAATATAACTGTTCTCTGTCATCAATTTTCGTGCAGTATCGTAGAATCATTACTGGCAGTAATTTATATTACATCGTAATTTGTTACATTTCATTTTGATGAAAAAGACTGTCGATAAAATTAAATCAAATGAAAAATGAAAAATTCCAAACTCAGGCAAAATCCAAGTTTTTGTAATTTCCAATAATATCGGCCGGAGAGATTAGAAATTGCACTTTCTTCATAATCCGAACCGACGGATAAACCCTTATCGCGAGGCTTTCGCAAAATTTGCCGCGGAGGATGTCGCAAAATTAATATCTCCAAGGCAGCGCCTCTTCTGAGAATCGATATCGTTCGAGGTTGCAGGTTATTTTGCCTAGTTCTTCCCTCGCTCTGCTCGTTTTCCAACAGTTCAGCCGTCAGAGCTACGCCGGGGCGACGTATTTTCCGTGACGTTTGCCGTGCAAGGCGCGCCAGAGGGCCAACATTCTGCTCGGCGAAGCGTACCAGGCATACTAGATGCCAGAATGGGAATGCAAAGTCCCCGGGGACGCTCCACGAGGGCCCGTGAAATGATATCGAATTCGAGATACAACTTGAACGGATCGTGTTCCCGATAAACACGTGTCTTCTGCTCGCCGTGTCCGCGCTCGTCGATGATATCTCGAATTTACCGCGGGAAATAAATCGATTCGTGGCAGGCAAAAAGAGGAACTGCCCGCCTGGCACTCCCCCCTGCCACGTGTTCTCTGATGAATTACGACTCCCCTCGCTTTCTTTCTTCCTTTTTTTTCAGTTTTATTTCTCAAGAGTGAAAGCGGACGAACGGTTTAATGGAAAATGTATAACGGCCGCCGGGAAAGGTTCGCAGTAAAAAATGTAGTTTGGTGGTTTTTTTATGTGTTTGTTTCGCTCGACTCTGAGAGAAAGAGAAGGAAGAGAGGGGGAGGGGGGTGGAATAGAAGTTGCAGCGGCTGTACAGATGTGCGGCAGCAAGATAGTTAGGTGCTTTATTTCGCGTGGCAAAATTGTGTTGTACGAGCTGATTTAGGATGAACGCGGGAGTTAGTGGCAGTTGTTTTGGAGAAGTTTGGTTCTTGCGGACGTGTACTGATTGGAGTGTGAAGCAGTGGTTCCGCAGCGAGTCGGACAGTCGAGTGTCTGGTCGACTTAATAATAAATCTTTGATCTGTCGACGATCGATTCTTGTTGATCGTTGATTGAATGAAATTTTCGTGAAATGGCCAATGTGTTTGGAGACACTTATTTTAAATAAGACAATAACGAATGAGTTGAAAAAGAAACAGCAAGATGATGGAAAATCTCTAAATAAAGAATTAAATTACATTAAGTTTCATTGTCCCGTTCATTGTCTTTCGCTTGACACGCGAGTGACCATGGTGAAATCATCCCACACGACGAAGAAACGAGAAGCCAAAGCGATTCTCGTGTAAAATTCAAGAACGTCTCGCGAGCCTTTCCATTTTGAAAGTCATCAGAACTTGAACGAGATTGCGAGAAATCTTGTTGCAACCGGACTCATTCTTCGTTTAAAACTTCGTGGATTGAACAGATTGAAACAAACGTTTTAACGGAATTGAATTTCAATCCTGACGAAAGAGAATTTAGCTTCGAAAAGAACGTTATGAATATTCATACGAGAAATGGGAGCTTTGTTTCAGAAGGAAAATTGTGTTCATAGATGAGAAATAAGTTAGCGCGATGAGATTGTTAAATGATTGAGAAACAGATTATCATGTTTAAACGATATTTAAAAAATTCCAAACGCTGAATAACGTCAAAGGGATTTCAACTCGTTTAAAATTTTTCAGTAGATCATCCGGTAGGTACACAGACGTGCGGGCTGCTACGTCGAATCTCAGTAGAATAAGTCGACCAGGCAGTGCATACAGACGCTATTGTGCTCTCAAGGAATACAATTTCAATCGACAGTTTCATCTCGTGTGTCGAACAATTAATTCTCAAATTCTCGTATGACAAATAATTGAACTGCAATTCCGTATCGTGTCCTTCTTAATTCTGCATTATTTGCATTTTTGTACCCTCAATCTCCAAATATTAAAATTGACTTATAAATAACTTACGTTAGATTATTAAAATTTCGTATATTTCGTTTTATTTTGTGTACTACAGAAATTAGGGAAAAAATTCAGTAAAATCGAACATTTCCAAGACAGATAATTTGTCTTTAAATCTAACATGCAAGTGAAGAAGTGAAATCTCATATAAATGCAGTCTAATGATAAGATTATCCGAAAGTAGCGAAGTAATAAAGAGAGAATCTTGGAGTAATGCAGATGGAATTCAATAAGAAAGATCAAAGAGCTGTGTAATCCGAGATTACGATATTTCCGTCGGAAATAAGCATGCACAATCATGCGCACGTGCCTCGAACTTTCCTCCGAAACGTGAAATCCCAGTTGCGAACGTTGGTTCGCAACTTTTCTCCCACCAAGCCCGAGATCATCGTCTGAAAGTGATTTATCGACGTCGTGGGAAGGCGGCATAGATCTTTGTTATCTTCCAAAACTATATTTGCTCGACGATGTAAATGATCCAAAAAAGCCATCGTTTTTCTATTTTTAGATATCTATAAAACCTCCCGGACGTTAATCTTACAAATAATTTAATTTAATTGATTTAATTACGTGAATAATAATATAAATGATTTTGTACATTATGTAGATAAAAAAATTATATTAGATAACAATTATGTAAATAAAAATAATTATATTACAGATTTAAAAAATTATATTTTTTTTTATTTAATTAGACACATTTGTAGAATATTTTTTGAAAATTATTCCAATTTCTATTTAACTGAAAATTTTTATTGCCGATTTTTGTACATTTATGGAATGTTTAAAGGTGCAAAAATCAACGCGTAAATTCTACTTCCTTACTTATATTGATAAAACTATAAAAACGTTCTTTTATGTAATAATTGTCGCGTCTTTACGCCAATCAATTATATTCAATTATAACAACGTTCTGTACTTTAAACCTAACTCGCCGTGCTGCTAAATTTAATTTGACAGGACTACCTGTCACTGATTACCGTTATTGAAATCACAATGCAACGTTCTCAGCATGCGTGCTCGTCAGCTTCGTTTAGCTCCGAGCCACGATTAGTTTCGCAAACGAAACACGACACGACACAAAATCCGCAACTGGCAGGCTTTGTCCTCGAACGATTTCCAGCAGGAAAAAAAAGAAACATTTCTATAATTCACTCCTTTCGAAAGAACGAGCGGGAAATGACGCAAACGAAAATGCTTGAAACGATCGGAGAAAGGGATTAATTGTCTGAAAAGTACAACAATAATCTCGTATATCGTTCGAACGTTACCTAACGCTGGATTTACGTATATTACTGTTTCACGAAGCGCGCAACCACGAAAGTATGCCACCAATGCGTTGGCCTTCGAAACCACGATCAGCTGCAGGTTTACCGAAACAAGCGTGAACTCGCGTGTTTTCAAAATTTTCGAATTACCATCATCACCGGGATCGAACTTCGTTTCAAAATTAGATCGAGTTTTGATAAAATTCCATTTCGACTTACAGAACGACGCGCCACATTGACTTCGCGAAAGTATTATATACACTTCCTTCGTAGAGGAATTAAAACTGCCGCCGTACGAAAAGTCGTACGTTCGCTGCGTCGTGCCTCCTCGCTGCATAAAATATTGATAAGCTTTTAAGAGAGACTGCAAAGTGAAGTTGGAAATTATTAACGTCGAAAAAGCCGGAGCCTCGTATTCCTGTTTTCTGCGTGTATATTTTACATGATTACACGCCAACTGTGTGCGTATAAAAGCTTCGAAGAGAAGAGAAAGAGGATAAAATATTCGATGCACGCTTGCTTCGCGTTCCGTATCTATATATATATATATATATTCGCGCGCCTACCATTATCCCTCGGAGTATGAAATTCGAAAATGTACGTCGAAAATTCAAGGACTCCTTCTCCGACGCACTTGTCCCAGCTACTCTGCATTCTCGTCGTCGTTCGGATCCGGCTCATTAAGAAATTACTCTCCTGGAGCGTAACGCCGGCAAGGAGTTTCGCAAGAAAACTGGCTAATACGCGGATCGCGTCAGAAGATAATTAAGATGAGAACGATTAAGCGATAGAACTCGATCAATTCTTCGTTAACCCTTCACTGGACAGAATCAGTCGAGATTACAGAGTAAACAAAATGGAGAGAAATGTAATGGATAAAGAAAATTGTAGAAATATACACTACAGCTTTTCACTTTTGACAGTCAATATTTATCGTGGATTGAGATTGCTTTAAAATAAATTGTCGATATATCGATACGGATATCTTATTATTGTACACAGTATTATTTCGTTTTACCAGTGTATTACTTTGGAAATTAATTATTCGCATTAATACTTCCAGTGAATTACTGGAAATATTAATGCAAAATACCGCAGGAAATTAACCGGATCTGTTTTCGATCATTTCAATACGAACCACTTCTTCTAGCAATTAGCAATAAGCTAATAGCATACCGGTACGTTCACTTTTATTTTTCATATGATTTTTCTGCCCTTTGTCCTTCTTTTTACCATAATTAATTTTTCTACGTAACAAGTATTTACGTACTACATTACGTGAACTATATTTTGCAACTGACGTAGATACGAAGGATCGGAGGCGTGGAACACCTGTGAAAATAATCGAATCCCCGAAAAATTCTAGTAAATCGTAATATAATTATAATTCCACATAAATAATTACTTACATCACTTGAACAGTATTTCGCAATTGACACAGAAGAATGAACTATCGAGTCTCTAATTACAAAATTTCTGCTTCGCCAATATAAGAAAAACTCGACACTGTTATCCCCATACACTCGTACACTTCGCGACCTGCTCAAAAAAAGAAACTGTCAAAGGTTTTTCAATACCGACACCGCCGATATCCGATCGGTATTAAAGCGGAACGGTGGTCGCGGAAGAATTCGAGCAGCGTTCGACTCTCGCCGTTTGCCGCAGTCCGATTTACAAATTAATCTTCTGAAGCGTGACGAGCGTTCAGAGACTCTGGCGCGATGCGGAGTCAAAGGACAGACGATCGAGCAAAGAGGGAATTTGATAAACGAAGGAGAGAGGGGAACGTGGCTGTTAAGAACGTGCAGGAAGACAAAAAAGGGAAGAGCGAAACGAGGGAAAACGAGGGAGAAAGAGGCGTGCACAGGTGAGCGTTTCCGCTCCGCGAGCTAAATCGTGTGCACAAAGTTCGGTGTGCCGCGACTATCACCTGCGTGTTGTGTCACGTAATCTAGCAAGTTACGAAATTCGGTGATGTAACGTTACTACGACGCGAATTTCGAGCCGCGCAGAGTCAAAGAAGCGATCGAATAGTATCTTTCGAAACGTAAAAGTTTCGTTGGGCGAGAGAAAATGATTCGGAGAAATCAACATAGCACAGTTATAAAATAGTCAACGTCGCGACAATTATGAAAACTTGATATTTTCGGAAGAGAATTTCTTTTTGCGGGATATTTCATAAAATATATCTACTCGTATGATACTTGTTATCGTTCTGTTAAATAAATATTAAAAGATATATCTTTACATTGTTTCGAACAGGATATAAGGAAATATACTGATTTTACATTTCATCTTCGGAATGTCGAATTTTTACTATCGTACGAACTGTAATATAAAAAATATTAAATACAAAGTATAAAGATATTTGAACCAAATAAGTTTATAACAGTGGAAATCCACTTATGTGAACTGCTTTTATTTGAATTAAATTCCAATCGATACCCGATTAAATGAATTCTCGCCGGTTGAATCTACTTATTTGATTTATTTAACCGTTATATAATAAAATCGTTATCAGAGAGGCGATAACCAGTGAATTCCAATTGTGTAAACCCCCGACAAGTTCACAAAAATAGAGTTCTACAATGAATACAAGAAAGTATCAATAGTTATGATCAACAATCGGGATTAAGAGTTAAACACCGTGCCTGTGACAAATAAGTGGTCAAGAAACGATAATGGCAAAGTACGCTAGATATTCAATGATGCAAAATGTAACATACTTGGGTCTAATCAACTAACACACAAATACCACATGTAATGAATAAAACAATGTGATCATACTTTTTGTGGCCACGGTATAAAGACAATCAGAGTCGAAAGAGTTATCTAAAAAAAACTGCACGACTTGCACACCTCAGTAGAATTCGTTTCACTGAAAGGCTCAGAAGTAACTGTTCTGACTAGGAAACAAAGACGATCTTTTTGCCATAAAATTTTATCGATACGCAAACATTTGAATCGATGGAAAACAAATTACAGGCGCCGCTCCTGCTCGAAGTCTACCCCGCGAATCACGTGACCCAAATCAACCAATCGCTAATTTTCGTTGCATCAGCGTTGCACTTGAAGAGGCCTGATTTTCTGGGTTACCCCCTAAAATCACTTTCAGTGATAAAAAAAAGGAGAAAAAACACGATCAACGTACGAATAACGTCAATAACGTCAATGATCCAGAGTAATAACTTGGCAATCAGGAGGCGAAGTGCACTTTGCTACGACTGAATCAGGGGCTAACGACGTTACGCTCGAAAAGTTGACGCCGCCCGTGTCGTCGAGTCGTTGCACCCGAGCATAATTCTACTGTGCGTCGAATCGAAACCGCGCAGTTCGCTCGATGGTAATTCTTCCTCTCCCCCTCCCCCTCCCGCGAACCCCAGTTTCCTAATACCGTCAAACCAGTGTTCTTTGCTTAATCTTTTTCAGTGTCCCGCTATCGCGAACCGTGATTTATGCCCTCCTGCAGTATGCTCTTTCTCGCTCTCTCTCTCTCTCTCTCTTTCTCTCGCGCTCGCTCGCGTTCCTCCGAACGAGTGCACCGGAAGAGACGAGTGCTTCGTAATCGTTCGAGAACCGAGCGGAAGTAAACGAGCGAGAAAACGGGAAAGGAAACGGCCAGAAGAAACTCAGGGCAAATGGTGAATCGATCGGGAACTCGATTTCGAATGCATCCGGCGGTTTCGTTTGTTCCTAGCGAGCGAACCTCCGGTTAACGGGAGGAAATGCACGTTAATTGAACATTGCTGGGAAATCACGTACGATCGAAACTTTCGGAGAATGTCGGAACGTACGTAAGTTCCAAGTACAGATCGGGGAAGCCTACGCGCTATGTGCGCGCGTTGAGTTTTCTGAGACAGGTCTTTGAATGTTGTTAATCAATTTCCCAGTTAAAATTAAACTTTAACAACGTGTTCGATATTTTCATTGGACATTACGCAATGATGTTTATCGAATTTAAAAAAATCTATGGAAAATTGCATATTACGTGGCGAATTGTGCACGATAATTTCTAGTTTCAGTATTTCTAGTAGCATTGATCGTGCACCGAATAATTGATAAATTTCAACCTAATTTACCCAACCTAATTAACAATGAAACTGCACAATCGAAGCTCAAATATATTCAAGTTTGCGTGTTTCATTTATAACAGCTAAAAATATACAAAATATTCGAGGAAAATTGTCTCCTTCTCACAAAAACATGAATTTGTATGAACAACTAAGAATCTGAAGTATCCACATTACAAAATTTACTACTTTTGCTAACATAACTGAGAAAAGCCAATGTTCTACAGACGATGTATAATATAATAGTGATCTGAAAATTCGGAGATCACTTAAATATCACGATGTTTTCTTATTTCAAATCGAAGCGCAACAGAAGTGACAAAGTAATTGTCAAAGTAACCCTGAACTGGTCTATTCTGACAACCAAGAGATCGAGATCGATATCGGCAACATGAAATCGCCTGTACAACCTGATAGTTACGAGAAACAAGATCGAACGAAAGGAATTCACCTCGGGCTATGTCCACGATCCACGTACTAGTTCAATGAACATAGCTTCCAAGGTCAGTGAAGTGTTCGCGATCATGGTCGGCAAAAGGTGTCGAAAGTGATCGACTCGAAGATGTGTCAAGGACGAAAGAGAATCGAAAAAAATATCGATATTAAGACGAATGTAGAATAGAACGATACTTGAATAATCCATAACAATAACTTTCAATTCACGAAAGAAGATTATTTATTTGGAATTATCACATAAAATACTAATTTTTCGAAAAGTTACGCTTATTCTCCAATTTTTCTCATTAAAGAACCCCATTCTCGAGATTTTCGAAAAAGAAACGACAAATCCATCGACTCATCGGTACATCTTGATTTGATATTGTAGGAAATAGTAATCGCTGTTTTCTAATCAAGATTCTACCGCGTTAAGAGTTAGAAAACTGTCGCGATCAGTTGTCGTTGCTGCTTTCTAGAAATTGGAGCGCGAAAGTCTAACCGTGATTTGAAATTTATCTGTTTTGTACGGGGGATACTTGCTAGAACGTAAATTACGACCTAGAAAATAGGGCAAATGTGTCATGAACTACGGGAAAAGTTTAATCGGTTATCGGCCGAGTTGCGGGTCGAATTTTTCACCGTGAACGCTGCGAGCAATCTTTCTGATTCAAATCAGCAGCTGTTTTGAAACAACAAACTGCCTGGTGAAATATCGTTGGCCGATCGAGAGAAACTGATCTCGATAATAGCGGTTTCGTTACATCGATCATCGTGCCGCGACGAAATGTTTCTATCACTCACGATATTTTTATTACGTATCGACAGTCTGCGGATACGTCGTTCATTTCGTCTTGTGGACTTGTAAATCAGTTTGACGTGCGAATATCAGAAATGACAATTATCCTTTGGTCATTTCAAATTGGTCAATGATCACGGAAATTGTTTACATTTCGAAAGAAATTCCGATATCCACTTCCAATTGTAAATTTAAATTTGGAAGTGGACATTACTGTAGATAATTTTTGTTTTATATGAA